>ML663568.1:7667608-7688474 GCA_007570785.1 Antilocapra americana | reverse complement strand
GTTATAACTAAGGCTTTCTCTGGTGCTGATGCGTACTGGGAGGGGTCAGTTTATTTTTCAGACAATTCCTTGGGTCCGGCTTGTACTTCTCATGCTGTATAGACTCCAAACCTGTTGCCTCTGCTAGCTTAAGCGTCTTCTGTTTGCTGGTCTTTTATGTGTCTATTCAGTGCTCTGGAGTTTGCCCTGCTCCTGCTGAGTGCGCTTCCCCCGCCCCTTCTGCTCGGCTCTCTGTCGTCCGCCCGGCGCAGTTGGGGAGTGCGGCTTCTCCCCTCCCCCTGCCCAACCGCTCGGCTTTCCCGACGTGCAGCTAAGCACGTCTTCTTAGGTGTGCAGAGCTCCGATCCGTCCAGAATCCCCAGTAGTCTTGGTTAGCACCTAGCTCTGTGCGCAATTTGGCCGAGGAAGCCTCGCCGGGGCTGGGCTATGCCCGCTGGGCAGGGGTTGGGTCTGTCCGCAGCCCGAAGGCGCCCAGCTCCGCCCAGCCGGCCGCCTCCCTGCCGACTCCGCCTCACCCTTTGGTCTCGATGAGGCTGGGTTATGCCCGCTGCACTCGGGCGGGGGCTGGGCCGGTCCGCAGCCCACAGGCGCCCAGATCTCCTCGGCTGGCCGCCTCCCTGCCGACTCTGCACGCCCTTTGTTCTGTGCCACCTGGCCGGCTGCCTCTCTGCCGACTCCGCACGCCCTTTGTTCTGTGCCACCCGGCCAGCCGCCTCTCTGCCGACTCCACACCTCTCCTTGTTCTGCGTGGGCCTGGCAGGGGGGCTCTTCCTGGGGAAGGCTACTTCTCAGTCTATCTCCGGTTAGCCCCCTGGGTTGGGTCACTCAGGCTGCTCCGTTCCCTGAGCGCGCGGCCCGCCCCTCCCTGAGCAGTCCGCTTTGGCTAGTGGGGGGTGGGGCGTCCGCCGCCGCTGCTTCCCTGTGCCTTCCAGCCAGAAATGTAGCTTGCAGGGCTTAATTATTAATCTGCTTTTACTCCCAGCTATCTTGCTCTCCAAGATTCACCACAAATCCGCCCGAGAGAATGCTCCCTGGTATTCGGAAACCTTTCTCCTCTTTTTTTTTTTTTTTTCCTCTTTATTCCAGACTCCCCTTCCGGGACGGATCCCCGCCCCCAACTCTGTCTCTCCCTTTACTTTTTTCTCTCTCTTTTTTCTTTTGTCCTACCTCCTCTCGTCAGCAATGGGCCGTCCCTTCAGATGCCCGATGTCCTCTGCCAGCATTTAGATCCTGTTTTATGGAGTTTGCGCGGTCTTTAGAAGTTCTTTTGGTGTATTTATTGGGGAGAGAGTGGTTTCCCCGTCCTATTCCTCCGCCATCTTAGTTCCCCTCCCCCTTGTTGCTTTTAATATTTAATCCTTGTCTTTAATCTTCATTAGTTTGATTACTGTGTCTCTTGGTATGTTCCTCCTTGGGTTTATCCTGCTTGGGACTCTGTTCTTCCTGGATTTGGTTGACTTTTTCCTATTCCATGTTAGGGAAGTTTTTAGCTATTATCTCTTCACACGATTTCTTGGGTCCTTCTTTTCTCCTTCTGAGACCCCTATAATGTGAATATTGGTGCACTTAATGTTGTCCTGGAGGTCTCTTATGCTGTCTTCAGTTTTTAGCATTGTTTTTCTATACTCTGTTCTGTGGCAGTGATTTCCACCATTCTGTCTTCCAGGTAACTTATCTCTCCTTCTGCCTCAGTTATTCTCCTATTGATTCCTTCTAATATATTGTTCATCTCTGTTCTTTAGTTCTTCTAGGTCTTCAGTAAACATTTCTTATACCTTTTCCTTTCTTTTTCCTAGATCTTGGATCATCTTCACTATAATTTTTCTGAACTCTTTTCTGAAAGGTTGGCTATCTCTACTTTATTTAGTAGTTTTTTGGGGGTTTTATGTTGTCCCTTCATCTGCTCCATAACCCTCTGCTTTTTTATCCTGATTAACTTTCTGTGATACGGTTTTTCTTTCTGGCAGCTATGGGATTGTAGTTCTTCATTCTTCTGTCTACTCTATGGTGGATGAGACTAAGATGCTTGTGTAAGCTTCCTAATGGGGAAAACTGGGTCTTGCTCTGGGCAGGGCCTTGCACAGTAAAACTTGAATCCAGTTATCTGCTGATGAGTGGGACTGTGCTCCCTCCCAGTGATATGTTTGGCCTAAGGCAACCCAACCCTGAGGCCTATGGGCTGTATGGTAGTGTTAATGGCAACCATCAACAGGGCCTGCACCAAGGGGCATCTTCCAGGAGTGCTGCTGCCAGTGCCCCTGTCCCCATGGCAAGCCATTGCTGACCAGTGCCTCCATAAGAGACCCTCCAACATGGACAGGTAGGTCTGGTTCAGTCTTCTGTGGGGTCACTGCTCCTTTCCCCTGGGTCTTGGTACACACGAAATTGTGTTTTTGTCCTCCAAGAGTGGGGTCTCTGTTTCCCCATCCCCAACTGGGAAGCCTAATGTATGGCTTAGCACCTTTACCACAGTGGGAGAACTTCTTTGATATTATTGTTCTCCAGTTTGTGGGTTGCCTACCTGGCAGGTATGGGGTTTGATTTTATCGTAATTGTGCCTCTCCTACTGTATCATTGCTGCTTCTTACTTGTGTTTGGACGTAGAGTATCTTTTTTGGATGGGTTCTAGCATCCTTCTGTGGATGGTTGTTCAACAGCTAGTTGTGATTTTGGTGCTCTTGCAGGGGGAGATGAGTGCACCATCTTGAGCCAGTCCCACATCTTAATGACAGATTTGATTATGCTCCCAAGGGTCTTGAATTTATTTTGTCTCCCTATATAGATAGCATGTTTTGGGGGGATGTTTGACAGTGGGCCATGGAGGTTGTTAGTGAAATTAAAGTTAATTCTGAATAATCATGCTTCAGAAATAATTATTGGTTTTGGTTATGAAATTTTATTGAAGACCTGTTAGCATCACTCCTATGTAGTACAGGGTCATACTTTAGGGAAGCTTTTGCTCTTCCACTCTCAGTAATGCTCTTTGCTCCAGCATTGTTAGAGAGTGTTGGTTTCCTATGGCTTCTGCACATCGACACTATAAACTATGTATAGCAATCCAAGGGTACTTTAATATTACACAGCTCAAATTTCAGTTAGTTATGTTTTTGCCATTTCTTAGTTACTGATTTTTAAGTTGCAAATTTAAATCACTCTGTAGGGCATCCATCCTTGCATCGATCAAGGGGATTCTAATATTAACCTGACAAAGCCAACTAATCAAAATTCTTTGATTTCTGATTTTGTGGTTCAGTTCAGTTCAGTTCAGTCGCTCAGTCGTGTCCAACTCTTCGCCATCCATGGGATTTACCAGGCAAGAGTACTGGAGTGGGTCGCCAGTGCCTTCTCCAGTCGATTTTGTGGTTAATAAAGTGTTGGAGGAGATTCAAAAGGTGGAGAAGGAAAAACAATAAGTAGTTAATATACACTGTGCCAGTGCTGTACCTCAAATATTTCATTTAATTCTCACAACAATCCAATGAGATTAAGTAATTTTTCCCCCACTTTACAAATGAGAAGACCTAGCTCAGAGAATGCCCAAGTGTAGAAAGCTGTGGACATAGCTGTGACTGTAGCCAGGGTCTGTCTGTTTTCATAGCCCATGTTATTTCCACAACCTCTTAGGTATTATGACAGTCTCTTTCCACGAGCTTCCTTACACTCTGGGGAGAAGGGGGGGGCAATGGAGAGCTGGGAAACCCCGTTTTTTACTTGATTGAATCTTAGGATCATATGTCACTTGATAAAAGTTGGCTTCTAAAAAGTGTTATTGGATTCCATACAAGAACATTTCATCAGTTATGTTTTTATTGTATGTGAGTCTTCACAGAAGACAGTTTACCGACACAGACTCTCAGAACTACTTTAGATCAATTCACCAAAGTCTGTTGTAGAAAATGGTAAAAATATCTCTGCCCTTTTTTACTTAGCCAGTGATTTAAACTTTACTGCATTTTGATGAGAAGAAAATTGAGAAGAAATTAACTAGCATTCATTGTTGACGAACTCTATACTGTCAGAAGTATTTCTAATTTTCTATTTCTGGTTAAGAATATTTTTATTCTTATGGTTAGCTTAGTTTGTTAATTTATAGTTTATTGTTATTTTTTTCAATTAACATTCAGGACTTCCTCTGTTCAAACTTACCCTATGAAGTGTTATCAGGAAAATTTATAATAAGTAGTAACAACATTAATATTAAATGCATTACTTATATCTGCCAAGACAAGAAATGAAGATCAGGATTCACCAAAGTGCAAATAATAAAGGAAAATGGTTCATTTCCATCTTTCCAAATACTGAATACCTTGAAATTATTATTTCTTTAGGACCTGCTTTGAATAACATATGACACATCAAATGCCTAATGACATACATTTTTATTGCTATAATAACAGAATACTTAATAAAATTAAATATTGTGGAGATTGGGAATGGTATGTAGTGAAGTTCTTTTTCCCCTCTCTATAATTCAGTTCATATATATCTAAGATGCTATCACTTAAGACTTAGAGGCTTGGAATTGAAAAATTTACTTGTAATATAAGCATGAAATAATGACTGTAGGTTTCTCTTGAGAAATCTTATATGTTCAGGTTAAGTATTATACTTTATAAAGTGACTCACTTGTAAGCTATATACATTTGTTCATTTTTAAATCATATCCCTTTATGTTTTCGTTGAGATCCTCTTTATGAGCAATAGAATAGTAGAATAAATTAAAATAAAGGAATCGAACAAATTGAATTACTGTATGGTCGCAGCTTAGGTTATTGACCAGTGAGTTTTACTTAACTTCATTTGTTGTAATGAATCACCTTATTCATTGCAACTGATTCCTAGTAACTTGGAAAATTTTAAATATCAAAGGATATTAATTCCATTTGTTCAATAAACATTTATTGAGTGCTCACTGTGTCCTGGCACTGTTGTCAGTGGGGTTATAACAGTGAATGAGACAACTACTGTTGAAAAATTTTAATAACTGTGCCTTTTCTGAATGCATTTTTTTCATAAAAGGAGTTCCAGAAACTTTTTAGAAACATAAGTAATGTTGGAATACAGGTTTGATCTCACAGAAATCATACACATTCATGGTACATTATGGTGAGGTATTCTACTAGACTATAAATAAGAAAGGAAAATGAAATAGCTAATTGAGAGATTGGTATTCATAAGGTCAACACCTGAAACATCAACCAGATTTAATATCCTTAAATAGATTTTATACGCTGTGCTCCTTTCTTAAAGGTCACTGGAAGAACTTAATACCTTTTTATTAAAAATAAAGTGGGAACAGTGGAATGGCCTTTTCACATCTTACTTGGATACGTTGAAGAGGCAAATTTTGCTTTATTTTTATGAAGTTGTGTTATTTTACATTTGCCACTTACTATTTTACATTTAAAATATGTTTCTTACACAACTTTCCATGGAGAAACGTAGACTTAAAAAGTTGAGGTTTCAGATGAACTGTGATAATAAGTTGGGGTTATGTAAGTTAAAGTATACATGTATGTGTATATACATGTACATATAATTTTGGAATAATCTGTTGTTTAAGGCAGAAAATGAAAACACCGATGAAGAGCTCTTAACTCTTCTTAGCCAAGCATTTTTATGAGGTTTCACAGTAAAGGACAAAGAGCACACAAAAAGTATGTCTTCAGAGAACCCTGTATTCAAATTTGGACTGCCTTTTAGTAACTTCTTTGTGCTTCAATTTAATGCCAACCTCATTCCTTCGTGAGAATATTGAAATGGGACAATGTGTAAAAAGTATCATTTACAATGCAGATTATCAGTAGTGTGCATTCAAAATGTCCCTTCCTTATCATAAATTGTGCAAGTGATAAATATATTCTTAAGAAGTAGAGTAAAAACACTGTCCTCTCCCTAGTACTACTCATTTTTAACATTTTGGTGCATATTCTTAAAGGTTTTAAAAAATTCTTTAAAATATTTTAAAAATATATATGTGCATATACATTTGTAAACATCACACATGCAAGTTTCTTTTTGCAACAGGGGATATATTGTACCATCCTGTTCTATGACATTACTTTTTCATACCATGTTTTTTTGGTCTTTCGTGATATTACAAACAGATCAGACTGTTTCAAGGTTCTTCATTGAATGGAGATGTGATAGTATATTCACTCCTCTGCTGGGGACACATTGAAATTTCTGTGCATGCTGGAACTGAACAGTCAAGAAAATAATTTGTTTCTTTTTTTTGCAAGGAGATGTTGGTGATCTTGAAGATGCCCAAAATGCTGAGTCATGTATAGTGTATTCCAAATTGGATGGGACAGTTCTAAGAGATAGTGTATCCTGTGAGAATAATGTAAATTAGTCATCAGAAGTTCTCTGAAAACAAATTTTTCAGGAAAACTGTTTTGGTCATCTTCTCTGCATGTTTTCCCTCCTTATTACCAAACTCTCACTGCCATTTACTATGTACTAGATATGGTCCCTGTTTATTGTTTGGCTTCCAGTGTAGTATAACATATTAATCAAGTAGTGAAAATAAAATGTCATAAGCAAGAACTGTACTTAAGGTATTTACAGGGTATTGTAAGAATGCCTCTAGAATTTAAGAAGGCCTTCTCTAATCATATGGGTCCCTCAGTTCTATTCTATAAATATTTGGATTGAAAACTTCCTAGTACCAGCATTAGGGATACAAAGGTGAGAATGTTATTGGAATAACCTGCCTTTTGTATAGTAGCACCTTCTAGTTTTTATCAGTGGAGGAGTAAAAGGAAATGTTAAGATGAAAAATTATCATCTCAAGTTAATTCAATTTAAATTTCAAAGTTGCTTGAAAATATATCGTATCATATGTAAATGATGCTCAGTCAGTCATGCATTTTCATTCATTTTAGCTTTGTGTCAGTATGCAGTATTGAGTGCTATATACATTACTTTAAAGAAAAATCAATATGTTACTTCAAGTAATGGAGAGTTTTAGAGACATTAATGTAACTGCACATGAAGCTGATTATTGCTAAGCTGCTTTTAAATGTTGTATGTCCATGATGGGTTTGAAATCTTGCATGTAAGTAGGCCAAATGCTACATTATTAGATAACAGGGTTTCTTTGTAGCCTTTGAAAATTAAGTTGTATTATTTGAAGAGGAAATGGTCTATTTAAATCCCATAGTTTGAAATGTTCTTTGTTTATAATTTAGGACAAATGGCTCTTTCTATCAAATATTTTGTAACCTAAAAAACAAATTGGACCAATTTCATCTTTTTAAAAATAATGGAATTTACTGCTTTATTTATTTATTTGGGGGAGTGTGCCACATATAATCATTTTTTTTAATTGGAGGATATTTCCCTTACAATAGTTGTGTTGGTTTCTGCCGTACAACAATGTGTATGTATTCTGTCCCTCTTGAGCCTGCCTATCACTCCCCACCCACCCCTGTAGGTCATCACAGCACGTGAGGTTGGCCTCCCTGTGTATTATAGCAGCTTCCCGTTAGCTATATCAGACTTCCCTGGTGGCTCAGTGGTAGGGAATCCTCCTGCCAATGCAGGAGACACTGGTTCAATCCCTGGATCAGGAAGATCCCCTGGAGAAGGACATAGTGGAACCCCTGGGTAATCGCACTGACAGGAGGAGCCTGGCAGGCTGTGGTCCATGGGGTTGCAAAAGAGTCAGACACAACTTAGTAACTAAACAACAGCTACAACTAGCTTTGTATTTTTACACATGGTAGTATATACTGTCAGTGCTGCTTTCTCAGTTTGTCCCATCCTCTTCTTCCCCATCTCTGCGTCCACAATTCCATTCTCTATGTCTGCATCTTTGTTATTTGTTCTGGATGTTGTTGTTCAGTTGCTAAGTCATGTCTAACTCTTCACCACCCCATGGACTGTAATGTGCTAGGCTTTTCTGTGTTCCCGTATCTCCTGGAAAAATTCATGTCTACTGAGTCACTGATTCTATATAACCATCTCATTCTCTGCTGTCCCTTTCTCCTTTTGCCTTCAGTCTTTCCCAGCATCAGGGTCTTTTCAAGTGAGTCAGCTCTTCACATCAGGTGGCCATAGTATTGGAGCTTCAGCTTCAGCAACAGTCCTTCCAGTGAATATTCAGAGTTGAGTTCCTTTAGGGTTGACTGGTTTATCTCCTTGCAGTCCAAGGGACTCTCAAGAGTCTTCTCCAGTACCACAATTTAAAAGTATCAATTCTTCAGTGCTCAGCCTTCTTTATGGTCCAAATCTCACATCTGTACATGACTACTGGGAAAACTATCACTTTGTCTATAAGGACCTTTGTTGCTTGCAAATAAATTCATCAGTACCATTTGTCTAGATAACATACATTAATTATGCATTAACATATGGTATTTGTTTTTCTGACTTATTTCACTCTGTGAACAGGCTCTAAATTCATCCCCCTCAGTTTAGATGATTCACATTTGCTCCTTTTTATGGCTGAGTAATATTCCATTGTTTATATGTACCACAACTTCTTTATCTGTTTATCTGTTGCTGGACATCTAGGTGGCTTCCATGTCCTGGCTATTGTTAAGTAGTGCTGCTGTGAACCACTGCTTACTTTAGAAGTAGTTCCGAAACCAACTTATCAATGGATTAAGTAGTTAAGTGGGAAATTTTATTTATTTTTTAACATTATAAAAACCTTTAAAAAAACTTAGTAGAAAATTTCAGTGACTGTATTTGTAACCTGAGGATTAGTAGAAACCCTTTTTTTAAAAAATTAGAACCAAATGAGGAAAGAGATAGATTGATTGTTTTATATCTACATATATATATATGTATGTGTGTGTATACATATATATATATATATACATATATATATGTATACACACACACACCTTTGAATCTTGATATTGGTGTACTAATGATTGATCAGGGGAAAATATTTGAAATGAAAATGTTAAATAATGCACAAAGAGCTCTCAGAAATTGACCAAAACACTGATAAAGCAATAGCAAATGGCTACAGGATGTTGGCAGTTCACAGAAGAGCAAATCCAAATGGCCAGTTTGTAAAGATTTTCAAGCTCCCTAATAGTCTGGGAAATGAGAATTAAGTTAAAGACAGCTACTTCTTTACTCTTACTCAATTGGAAAAGCTTTTAATAGAATAGAGTACTTTTATTTCTGGTACATATGTGAATTATTCTAGCATTTTTAAGAGATGCAATTTGTCATTTACTGTAAAAAGTTCATTAATCATTTAAGTACTACTTTTCTGTGTGACATCACTAAATGCAGAGTTGGGAAGAGATATATTATAATTAACATGCTACTGCATAGTATTTCCAGTGTACAGTTGTATAGGTATAAATAAACTCAGAAGCACATATGTAGTAAATAGTTAGGAAGTGATGAGGTTTGATTATCACCATTGTTTTTAATAATTAACTTTAATTTGATACAATTTAATATGTAGTTATAGCCATGTTTCACAACTACTCCCAAAATCCCTACAAAATTTAACCGTTGACTCTCTCCAGTCAATTCTAAGTGTTCTAGCATATTCCTGGCTATCTCGGTGTATATCTGTGTTTTGCATTATTGTTGTTATGGTAAAAATAGGAAACAAAGTACATACCCACTGATGAGAAGTTAGTGAAATAAGTTGTAGTATATCAACACCTTGGAATATATAGCATCCCTGAGAAAGAGCCATCACCTTTAGTGATTTCCTTGTGTGTTGTTAAATTAAAGTGCTAGATGCAAGGATAGACTTTGTCAAAATCCTATTTTTATAAAACAAGCAAGGACAAACTTATTTTTTGCCTACGTTTTTGAGACATAGGAAAATATATGGTTTTGAGGACAGAACAGGGCAAGCAGGATGAGGTAGGGGAGAAAAGGACATATTTCCATGAGAAATACAGTATGGTATCCTTTATTTGTTAAATCTTATGTGTATATGTGATATATACACATGAAAAATATATACACCTTAAATTTTTTGTTGTAGTTGTTTAGTCACTAGGTTGTACCCAACTGTGTGACACTTGGACTGTAGCCTGTCAGGCTCCTCTGCCTGTGGGATTTCCTAGGCAGGAATACTGGAGTGGGTTGCCATTGCCTTCTGCAGGGAATATTCCCAACACATTGAACCACGTCTCCTGCTTGGCAGGCCGACCTTTCCCACTGAGCTACTTGGGAAGCCTTTGGAGCTTTTTTTTGTAATTATTTGTAATTGCTAGTATTTTTATCAACTGCAGTGCAGAAGTTCTCTGTTCTCTAAGCCCCACAGGGGAGTTGAATTTTCCTGTCTTGTTATTTATATATATGTATAAAATATCTTAAATACATATATATCTCACACGTGTATATATCTTATTAAAACATTATTTTACCTTTCTTCCTTAATCTGTAGGCTTTGTAGCCTGCTAGGTGTATGCTCTAGAGTCTTATGTATTTACTGTATATGTTAACTGAATGAATAAATAATGGTATTTATCTTAGTCTACCGTCTTACATGGAAAAATGATAAAGTTATTTTAGGGATCATCAAAGTCTTGATTAATAATATTTTATATATATTAAAGTGCTTTGAATAATAGAAAGAAAAGTAAGATGCTCAAATAACACACTTTTGATGTTGTCTTGGTTTGCTGGTCACTTTTCCACCTTGAATTTCCTCTTGGTCATCTTTTTTATTCTGTTAAGAGTTTGTTTTTGAACTACCGGTTTTGTCTTGTGATTTTGAGAACTTCTCAATAACACTCAGAAACCTGAGTTTATAGGGCAAAATTCAAAAAGCTCATACCTTTGTTAAGTTTATACTTTTTCTATAATACTGTACATTTCTCACAGAAATGTCTTAGGCAACTCATTCTTTAATCTTGTTTGTATATAGTCCTTTCTTCCTTCATCATAAAGCTGTAATATGTCTCTTCAAATAACAATTTCTGCTTCACCTTCTTTGTTATCTTTTGTCTCTTTGATGTAATGTCTTATGAAATGAAGAGGTAAATTGTATTTTTCTAATACAAAGGGAACTGACAGGTAAAAAATCAGGTTGACATGTTTAAACCCATTTTACATACTTGATAACTGACAAGTTTTGTCTTACTCTATGGTGTTGGATTTAGGCAAAATTAAAATAAGACAAATATGGAAAAGAAATATTTCTTAAAAATTTACTTCATTTTGAACTCTAGGCAGTTATTAGAATTTTTTATGTTATTTTGCGTCTTTTTTCATTGGCTTTGGGAATTGGTGCTCCATTATTGATTGCTTTATCCTTCATCTTTTTATTGGTATTGATGCTTTCCAGATGTCTAATTCTTGTTTAAAATGTTTCCATTGATGAGTTTTCCTTTGACTTTAGATTTGTGGTACTGGACACCATAAATTTTGTGGAACATCCTTACTTAATTTTATGCAGTTACTTCAGAAACATTACAGTGGTGATCACTAAAGTGTTGACATTTATCTAACTTTTTAATTCACTATGGGCTTTCTTTCAAGATATAGAAAGGCACTGTAGAAGAATATATAGATTCTCAGTGAATTAGGTAATTTTTATTTTTACACTTTTCAGCTTTGCTTTGAACATCTCTTACAGAATGGGTATTTATTTTCTTAGAAAGTTTGGTTTCCCAGACTTAATACTTGATGTATACTTGTGTATACACTAAGTATATACAATGTTGTATACTTAATTTTGCTTCTAAGAGTCCCCATGGATGATTTTACTGAGAAACATTAGATTATAGAATCATTTTAGTCTTTTGGGGGAGGTAAGGGGCTGTTAAGGGAAATATTTTTTTTTCACTCTACAAACCATGAATACAGTGTCATTAAAATAATTTTTTAAAATAAATTCATCTACTATTATAAGGCAGATTTCAGTTTTACATATTCTGTTTCTATCCTTATCCATATGCACATGTATTATTTACCTAATTGTAATGAAAATGTATATGCATCTTCTGGTGATCATTTTCTTATACAAAGCACAACATTAGCTGTATAATAGTGCTCTAAATAAAAGCAAATCATTACACCACAAAATAAAAATAAATCTAAGTAAAAACAAATCATTCCACTGTCATTAGTGTTAGTCACTCAGTCATATCCAATTCTTTGCAATCCCATGGACTGCAGCCCACCAGTCTCCCTATACCAAGTCCATGGAATTCTCCAGGCAAGAATACTGGAGTGAGTAGCCATTGCCTTCTCCAGGGGATCTTCCCAGCCCAGGGACTGAACCTGGGTCTCCTGCAGTGCAGGTGGTTACCATCTGAGCCAGCAGGGCACACATTCATTCTGGTCTAGCAAATGTGTCCCCGTTAGTCTTTGTATATCCATATACAAAATTTAAAATGTGATTATTTGTACCTGATTTTGTTTTATTAATTTTGGATGAATTTCATGGATAATATGTAGACCTCCCCCGCCCCCAGAGCTTATCACCTACCAGGCAGCATTCCTCCCTAGCTGCCAGGCTGCCCATTACTGCCAGTATACCTAAACCTACCTAGAGCTAATTGAATGTGGGGAGGCAGAGAGAATGTCTGGACCCTTGCCTCTTTTCAGTCCTGATGCTTTCCTGTCTATGTTCATAGTCCTTTTCTGTATTTCACTATGGGACCATTCTGGTTGGTGTCATTATGAAGACTATTTTAGAAAAATATCTTCACGCAAGTCATTTCATATTCCCTGTTTTCATCCACATCTCTATTTTTAATGAAAGACAATGGGGCTATTGCCTGAATGTGTAGTTCCTTACTTTGAAAAAGTAAGTGTTAGTCACTGAGTTGCGTCCAACTCTTTGCAATCCCATAGTCTGCAGCCCACCAGGCTTCTCTCTCCATGGAATTCTCCAGGTAAGAATACTGGAGAGGATATCCCCAGAGGATCTTCCTGACCCAGGGATTGAACCTGGGTCTCCTGCGTTGCAGGCAGATTCTTTACCATCTGAGCCATCAGAGAAGCCCTTACCTGTGCTAAACAAAATTTAAACCTCCCTTAAACATAACTTGGCTTTAAACTAGCATACTGGACATAGCAATTTGGCAATCATAAATGCTTTAATTCTCTTCAAAAATTGATTCTTAATGCCTACCACCATGACCCCCTCTCTTGCCCCAATAAATTATAGGTTCAGTCTTCTAGTATTTTGTTAGATTCTATGACATGCATTACCTGCATCCCAACGTGGATTAATTGTGACCTTGAGATGTTTGTAATTTCTGAGTGCTTCTAACAAGAATAAGAGACAGTGCTTATTCTGATGGCTGAAGGGTCAAATGTCTGCCTTTCAGTCATCAGTTGAGAAAGTGCCCTTGTCAAGTGAACAATTTTCTGTATCCATTTTATGACAGGTTATCATGATTAATGGGTATTCTATAGCTTTTGAGCAGTGTGTTCTGTTATCACTTTGCTGTAGTTCCCATGGCTGAGAAGTAGAAGTGGTTTCTGCTTATAATCTAGATAATAAGGCAGATATTATCTACCTAGGAGAAAGTGGAGGTTTCAGGCTTTCAATATGAACAATATTCGAATATTCATCAAGTGGATGACTTTGGGGTTCAGGAATATTATCCTGGTACAGAAAACTGCTTGATAAAGCATGAGCACAAGGAGTAAGGTTTGTATTTCAGGGCATGTAAGTAGATATATTTCTCAGAAGGAACTGGAATTTTTGCGCTACTGGACTGCCATAGGAGTATTAGTTATATTTGAGCTGTTAGGACCAGTATGCACGTGAGTTAGCTGGGAGTGAGGGTGGGTATATCCCCTAGCATTTAGAAAAACTACAAGTGTTTTCTTCTTTCTCCTTTCCTCATTCAAAATTTGACAACAGTGAAATATGATAGTTCACTGTAAAATTGAAGATTAGATTATTAAATCATGTCTCTTCATTTGTTCAGAAGTTTCTTCATTTACCTGGGTGAAAATAACTGGACCTGATGGGTTTTTCATTTTTCTTTCAGGCTCAGTTTATGAACCTCTGAAAAGCGTTAATCTTCCAAGACCTGATAATGAAACTCTGTGGGATAAATTGGATCACTATTACAGAATTGGTAAGCTAAACCTGAGGAAAGCAAATCTTCAGGTAGCTATGATTAACATCTATTCTGCCTTAGTTAAATTACATACATTATATGGACGATGATCTCTCATTTGAGTATTGGGGTAGTTTCAGTGCTTAGACAGCTGTATATTCCAGTGGCATATTGATATGGAGACTATAAATGGAATCTGGCAAGTCTTATCTGTCCCTTGAATAATTCTGAAACTGCCATGAGTGTCTTCTGTGTCCTTTTATCCTTCCTAAACATTAACAGATTTGGGAACTAGAGGTTGTTTCTTGAATAATTCTTACACAAAGATTTTGTAGAAGTATTCCTTGCTCATTTACCTATACAAAGTTACAATGTAATCCTTAATCTTTTATATCCATTTCTAATTCATTGAGTACAAAAGACAGTCTCAATACTGTTACTGATATAAGGTCCCTATTTGTTTTGTTTGCTCTTTTGTTTTTGTCCGAATCAACCTGGCAAATTTTGTTTTTTAATATGAGTAAGCAACTTAAAGATACATATATATAGGGCTGTTTTCTGTTCATCAAATGGTAAGGTAGGATGCTTTTTCTGTTAGTTTGCTTCTTATGCCATTTATGTGGCCTAGTATGTCAAATATGAAATTTGATTTCTCTCACCAAGGAGAAGAATTTTTTTGTTTCTATCTGCATCATGTGAAACATTATTTCAAAGACTTCCCTGGTGATCCAGTGGTTGAGACTTCGCCTTCCAGTGCGTGGGGTGTGGCTTTGATTCCTGGTTGTGGAGCTATTGTTCCTATTGCATAGGAACCTGGAATGTTAGGTCCATGAATCAAGGTAAATTGGAAATGGTCAAACGGGATAGCAAGAATGATCACTGACATTTTAGGACTCAGTGAACTAAAATGGATGGGAATAGGCAAATTTAATTCAGATGACCATTATATCTACTAGTGTGGGCAAGAATCCCTTAGAAGAAGTGGAGTAGCCATCATAGTCAGGGAAAGAGTCCAAATGCAATACTTGGATGCAATCTCATAAATGAAAGAATGACCTCTGTTCATTTCAAAGCAAGCCACTCAGTATCATAGTAATCCAAGTCTATGCCTCAACTACTAATGCTGAAGAAGCTGAAGTCAAATGGTTCTGTGAAGACCTTCAAGACCTTCTAGAACTGGCATCAAAAAAGATGTCCTTTTCATCACAGGGGACTGGAATGCAAAAGTAGGAAGTCAAGAGGTACACGGAATAACAGGCAAGTTTGGCCTTGGATTACAAAATGAAGCAGGGCAAAGCCTGACAGAGTTTTGCCAAGAGAACACACTGATCACAGCAAACACTCTCCCAGAGACAACTCTACACATGGGCATCAACAAGATGGTCAGTACTGAAATCAGATTGGTACCCTTTGCAGCCAAAGATGGAGAAAGGTCCACATAGTCTGCAAAAACAAGACCAGGAGCTAACTGTAGCTTAGATCATGAATTCCTTATTGCAAAATTCAGACTTAAAGAAAGTAGGGAAAACCACTAGGCCATTCAGTTGTGATCGAAATCAAATTCCTATGATTATACAGTGGAAGTGACAAATAGATTCAAGGGATTAAATGTGATAGAGTGCCACAAGAACTATGGACGGAGGTTTGTAATGTTGTACAAGAGACGGTGATCAAAACCATCCCCAAGAGAAAGAAATGCAAAATGGCAAAATGGTTCTCTGAGGAGGCCTTACAAATAGATGAGAAAAGAAGAGATGTGAAAGGCAAAGGAGAAAACCAATTTGAATGCAGAGTTCCAAAGAATAGCAAGGAGAGATAAAAAGGCCTTCTTAAGTAAACAATGCAAAGAAATAGAGGCTATAGAATGGGAAAGACTAGAGATGTCTTCAAGAAAATTAGAGATATTAAGGAAACATTTCATGCAACGATGGGCACAGTAAAGGACACAAATGATACGGACCTAACAGAAGCAGAAGATACTAAGAAGATATGGCAAGAATACACAGAAGAACTATACAGAAAACCCTTATTGATCTGGACAGCCACAATGGTGTGATCACTCACCTAGAGCCAGACATCCTGGAGTATGAAGTCAAGTGGGCCTTAGGAAGCATCACTATGAACAAAGCTAGTGGAGGTGATGGAATTCCAGCTGAGCTATTTCAAATCCTAAAAGATGATGCTGTGAAATAGCTGCACTTAATATACCAGCAAATTTGGAAAACTCAACAGTAGCCACAGGATTGGGAAAGGTCAGTTTTCATCCCAGTCCCAAAGTAGGGCAGTTGCAAAGAATGTTCAAACTACTGCAAAATTGTACTGATTTCACATGCTAGTAAGGTAAAGCTCAAAATGATTCAAGCTAGGCTTCAATAGTACATGAACTCAGAATTTGCAGATGTTCAAGCTGGGTTTAGAAAAGGCAGAGGAACCAGAGATCAAATCACCAACATCCATTGGATCATAGAAAAAGCAAGGGAATTTTAGGAAAGCATCTACTGCTTCATTGACACAAAAGCCTTTGACTGTATGGATCACAACAAACTGTGGAAAATTCTTGAGGAGAGGAGAATACCAGACCACCTTACCTGCCTCCTGAGAAACCTATATGCATGTCAAGAAGCAGCATTTTGAACCAGATATGGAACAACAGACTGGTTCCAAATTGGGAAAGGAGTAAGACAAGGTTGTATGTTGTCACCTTGCTTATTTAATTTCTATGCAGAGTACATCTTGCAGAATCCTGGGCTGGATGAAGCTCAAGCAGGAATCAAGATTCTGGGAGAAATATCAATAACCTCAGATTTACAGATGACATCACCCTAATGGCAGAAAGCAAAGAGGAACTAAGCAGCCTGTTGATGAAGGTGAAAGAGTAGAGTGAAAAAGATGGCTTAAAAGTTGACATTCAAAAAAGTTAAGATCATGGCATCTGGTCCCATCACTTCATGGCAAATAGATGGGGAAAGTAGAGATATCACTTTGCCCACAAAGATCTGTATAGTCAAATCTATGGTTTTTCCACTTATCGTGTGTAGAAGTGAGAGTTGGACCAGACAGAAGGCTGAACACTGAAGAATTGATGCTTTCAAAATGTGATGCTGGAGAAGACTCTTGAGAGCCCCTGGAGAGCAAGGAGATGGTTAGATAGCATCACTAACTCAATGGACATTAATTTGACCAAACTTCAAGGAGATAGTGAAGGACAGGGAAGCCTGGCGTACTGCAGGTCATGGTGTCACAAAGAGTTGGACACAACTGAGCGGCTGAACTGAACTGAATTTAATTTGTCACATATAGCTAGTGGACAACTGTGGAGCTAAGATCCTACATTATTTGTGGCCAAAAACATAAAACAGATGCAATATTGTACAAATCAATAAAGACTTTGAAAATGGTCCACATTAAAAAAAAATCTTAAAAGAAAAACGTTAGTTTAGCTTATTGTAATCAAGATTCTTACCCATTTGTCTCTGTAGCCATAGCTAACTAAATAAATTAAACTGCCTTTTAAAAGAAGTGTCAGCTGTTTACTTGGCAATGTGAGGACCAGTTTTTTACTCTGGGAAAAATAATAAATACCTGGATATTCTGAAAGACATGATAATGATTATGTCAGTTTAGTCTGAGAAAAAGAAATTTAATTCTTTAATCTCCGTGATGGAACAGAGTACTTTAAACCTTTGAAAAACTGTTCTGAAGTAGTTGACATATGCCAGTCTAGATTAGAGTAACTTATTTTAGGGAAAAATATTGCTCATCCATTTATAGTTAGACAGGAATAAAATAGCTTTTAGGAAATGTCATTTTTAGTGTGATTGTTTTTCTATTTTAGGACTCTTATAGAGTAATACAGTCTGCTTTCTGTATCTGCAGATGCAGAACCTGCAGATATGGAGGGCCTACTGTACTAGCCATTTTAGATAAGGGACTTGAATCTTTGAGAATTTTGGCATGCATGGCAGGTCCTGGAAACATCCCTGTGCAGATTGAACGATGACTAGAAAACATTGATTCCAGACTTCTTTAACTTAAGTGGAATGTTCATGAAATAATTACTTCTTTACTATTTTCATGTCATATTAGGATGTGATTCAATTTTGAAATGTTAAACATATCTCTGACCTGTACAATATGTAAGAGGAATGCATTGCCCTGAAGGCCAGGCACAAATTAGTCATCTGTGAAATTATGCAACTCTTTGTTATATATTTGCTTTATTTTTCCCTATTGAACTGATTTTTGAGAGTATACTTAGTTTTTTGGCTAATCTGGTTTTTTCCTATATCTGTTATTGCCTTATAACACTTACTGACATTAACAGGGATGTGCTAAAGACTTTTTATGTGCCAATTAGCTGAATTCTTTCCTTAAAAATGAAAATACCCCTTCATGTGGGGTGGCTCCCTACCTACGCTGGAATTATTTACCCAGAGTTGTTTCTGCGTTTTCAAAAGTTTTATGCTGCAGCTTAATTTTAGAAAGTACAAAATTGCAGGATAAGGAAACCAAAGAAGTTTAAGACCTTCAGCTCAAGGCAAATAGATAACTGTATGATTCATTCTTTTTCTTGTCTTCAATTGCAGTCAAGTCAACATTGCTGCTGTATCAAAGTCCAACCACAGGTCTCTTTCCTGCTAAAACATGTGGTGATGATCAGAAGGCCAAGATCCATGACAGTCTGTACTGTGCTGCTGGTGCTTGGGCTTTGGCTCTTGCATACAGGTAAGCTGGTGTGTCTTCTACTTGTAACTCTAAGTCTGCCCCAACACAAACTGGACAGCTCTCTTTTGGCTCTGCTTGAGTCACTGTGTGACCTGCAGCTGTTCACATCTCCTTTTCAGCCTCTAAACCTTTCAGTTTTCCTGAGGGTTTACATTAGATAAATTGTAACATTTTACAACTTTATGACCAACATTTCTCATCTGTAGGATTGTAAATTAGCTTTAGTCTTTGATAGAATGAATTGCCCATTCTCATTGAATTGATTTGTTTTGACCATAGAGGAAATTGATAGTGATTGATGATGAAACTAGAGCCTAGAGTAGTTAATAGAGTTGTCCCAAATGATACACCTACAGGACCAAAACTCCTCTCGTTCCTTCCCCCAGTTTGTTGTTTTTCTAACTGCACTTCATTGGGGTATCACTAAATCAGAAAATTCTTATAAAGTAAAAGAAAAATAAACGTTTTCACAATATAGAAGTTCTCTTTTTTCATTATTAATATGTATTTATTTTATTTCATTATTTATTTATTTATTTCATTATTAATGTATATGAATAGCATCCGATGTAGGGTGCTATCTTGTAGTCAATAGTGATGCATTTTAACTGTTAAAAAATTAGATTTCTGAATACTAGTTCTCCAAAGGTAGTAAATACATGTGCCTCTGATTTGAAGATTATATCCGTAACATGAATATGGTTACTCTGTCTTAAATCATTGATGTGTTTCACTAATGTTAGGTAGGTGCTTCCTGATGTGACACATCACCTATATCTACTTCTTTTCAAAATGTGTAGACGGCTCTACCATAAACAAAGTCAGACAAAGCCAGATTGTGGCTACTTATAAGACAACTTGCCTGGGTTCTTAAAAATGTAATCATAGAAGATTAGAAAATAGGTATGAAGATGGCTAGATTATGAGAATCAAATGCAATGTGTGAACCTTGATTGAATCATGCATTAAAAAAACTAAAGTATATTTTGGGGATAATTGGATTATATTTGATATATAGTATTTATTAGACACTATGTCTATGCTATTAGCTCCTTGGTGTGATAATGTTATTGTGGTCATGTAGGCCAATGTCCTTGCTTTTAGAGGATACTTCTGAAATATGTATGGTGTTATTACAGAATTAGTACAGAGAATAAATTATAGATAAAGAATTCAAGCTAATTTTATCAGCTGTTGAATGCATGTGAAGAGTAGAGTTTTATTCATTGTAGCACTTGTGTAGCTTTAGTATAGATTTGAAATTTTTCTAAATAAAGTATTCAGGGAAAATTGCTTAAAAAAATAAACAGTAACGAGAACCCAACATGGGAGACAACAAAAGGAACGCAGATGTATAGAATAGACTCGTGGACTTTGTGGATGAGGGTAAGGGTGGGATGTTATGGGAGAAGGGCATTGAAGCATGTTAATTGTCATGTGTCTAATCAATCGCCAGCCCAGGATTGATGCTCGGGACTGGTGCAGCGAGATTTCCCAGGGGGGAGGGAGGAGGGAGGGGGGTTCCGGAGGGGAAGCATATGTAAACCCATGGTGATATCATGACATTGTATGGCAAAAACAAGTAAAAAAAATAAATAAATAAAAATAAAAAAATAAATAAATAAAAAATAAAGAGTACAAGCCCTTTCCCAGAAACCTTCAAAAATCTGATAGAGAATTTAAAGTCCTTTCTTTGCTGGGGACACTATCTATTTACTAACTCCCTGGATAATTTATCTTATATAGTTAAAAGTAACAACTTTTTGTTTTACCAACAAACAAAATGTCTTCTGTTTGGAGAAGCACAAGGGTACGACCACAGAATTAGGATGAAGCCCTTTTTACTTCCACAGTATTAAGCTGTGATGATTTGTTTAGATAATCCGCATGTTGTAAAATTAGTAGAATTCTGTTTCCAATTCTACTTATAAATGCTGATGAAATCATATAGATAATATTAGGAAAAATTTGTCAAAAATTAAGCTGTTAATATTTTCAGGGATTTATATCTATTTCTTATTGGTAATGAATACATAATATGAAGTCATTAATTTTTTTTTCTTTTTTTTTTTCTTTTCTCCCTTTTATTGTTTTTGCCATACAATGCCATGATATCACCATGG
>ML663568.1:7486201-7652608 GCA_007570785.1 Antilocapra americana | reverse complement strand
TAAAATGATTACATTTTATGTTGAGTTAATAAGTAAAAATATGGCCTATATTCTCTTAGAATTGCTGCCTTAGTAATGAGAGTATGTGTGGCCAAAGAAATAAAAACATGTTGAGAGGAGCACGGTTACAATTTGTGATCCTTGGAGAAAGAAAAAGCATTTGGCGTTTTGAAAACTTATTGAATTAGAATGTGGCCTGAAGCTGTCTTTCATTGAGTGTCATGTAAGCATTTCCAAATAGCAGTACAGTGGGATACAGTCTCTGAAATCCAGTCCCATAGAAGAAACCATCATTTGACTCTAAAATAAGATGCAAAACATTACAAAAGCCAATGCTAATACATTAATAAGCTTCCTGTTACACTTCAGTTGTTTGTGAATTATCAGTTAAGTATTGAACAGTCATGTTAACTCTATTACTTTAATAATCATGAATTTTATCTATTTTGTTTCTTTAGAAAAAATAACATTCTACTTTGTTCTATTCTCTGTCTATAAGCTGTAGCTTTCCCCATTGAAAAATCTCTTGAAAAATACATAATCTCTGATTTTGGATGAGATTGTGAATTAGTAGTATCATTTAAATTTTATATTTTATTTCAGGTCCAGCAATTTAAGCAGGATCCACGCCCAACAACATGTCTTCACTCTGTTTTCAATGTACATACAGGAGATGAGATCCTCTCCTATGAGGAATATGGTCATCTTCAGGTAAAAAGAGAAGACTACACATTTTCTTCTTCATTTTTACTCTATATCGTGGAATATTTGAGGCTATTTACATTTTTAAAAAGTTAGATTTACATTTTTTAAAACTTGAATTGTTCAAAATGGAAGTAGAGAATCAACCATGAAATGAAGAAATCCCAGTGGAACTGAATTGGTTATTGTGATTGAGCATTAAATATTATTGCATTCTTGGTCCAAAAGCAAAAAGGGCAGCTGGGAGGATTATAATACAACTATCTAGAAGAAGGGATCCTACAGCTCTTTCAGTGACAAAAGCTTGTGCTCATTATCAAATTTAGAAGAATTTCAGTATTTAGGAACTAGGGAATAAAAGACAACTGACAGTAATATAACAGCAAATCAGAAGTTTTTGTTACGTGACAGTCCATTTCTAATAAATCAGCCTTCAATGATGCTAAAAACGTACCACTAAAATGATAATTCCAAAAGGCATTTCTGGTTTCTTTAAGTTTTATATTAAATTTTATATGCTAAGAATACATTGCAAAGCTTCATATTTTGTTTTCATTTTTTCTTTCACATCTGTATACCCCTTTACCTTGTTTCTAGTATACAAGTATTATATATGCTATTTATCTTTAATGGATTTTCTTCCTCTTCTTCATTTGGTTCTGTTGTCTTTAGAATAGAATACTGACTATTCATATATTCCTTACTAAAATATGAGTATCTCCTTTTTATAGGTCCTTTCTCTCTAGAGATCTGAAACGTCTTACTTTAGAATGACTCCTCCAAACACAGAAAGTTCAGTGTCCCCATTTCTATGCAGCAGAAACTCTAATAATTATTTGTAACCAGTTCTCTGAAGATTTAATGTTACATAAATATGTAATTGCTCAGCTGTCTCATAATTTTTCTAATAATTAGGTTTTATGTACCTTTTGCTTTCACAGATATGTTTACTATTTGACATAGGTTTTTTAGAAGATAATGACTCATTTATTTTTGTATCTCAGAATTTAAACTTAGTGCCTAGCACATAGTAGGTTTCAAATAAATGCTGGTCAACCTGTTATTTGGTAGTCCCATACATTTTGCCACTTACTGATATTTTCTCACAGAAGCCTCCTAAAAATCACAGCAGAGAGCTCTTTGAGATTTTGCTGTAGTTGGCTGTCAATGGAAATGAAATTTCTTCGAGATCATTTCTGCCAGGCTCTGTCAGTGCTCAATGAGAATATTTGGGTGACCCAGTGGGATGAAGCTCTTGCTTACTATGTTCTGAGAAAAGTCATTCAAGAGTTAATGTTGATCTATTATAAAACACCTTAAACTAGAATCCTCCATCTTTTTATGTGGTCCACTTGGACCTTGTCAAGACCCTGAGACCTACTGGACTTTGAGTGCGGGAAGTCAAGAGACATTCAGGATAGTCCTGATTCCTGACAGAGTTACCCCCACTGGCAGCTCCTGGTGGCACACAGCTGCTTTGTCCAAGGAATGTAGGGCACAAATAATTTTCTGCCCCAACTTTCTGTCTGTTACTCAGAAAGGATTGGAGGAGAGTCAGTGAAAGCACACGGCACCAAGGCTGTTAGTGGGTAATAATCTTCTGGGTTAGAATTATATGGTAAGAAAATTATATCTTACCTCCTCTTTGTTTTTACCTCAAGTTAACTGTTTCCTGGTTAAATAAAAATTTTTCACTGCTTCTCATTTATTTGTTTATTTAATAGCTTTATTGAGATAATAATTCACATAATATACAATTTGCCTATGTAAAGTGTACAGCTCTTTAATATATTCACAAAGTTGTTCAACCGACATTGCAGAACATCTTCATCACCCCAGAATGAAATCCAGTACCTGTTAGCAGTTACTCATCTCCTTCAAAGACCCCCACTCTAGGCAATTACCAGGCTACTTTCTATCTGTATGAACAAGCCTATTTTGTACACTTCATATAAATGGAATCATATACCATGTGTTCTAAGGTGACTGATTTCTTTCTTTTGGTGTAATGTTTTCAAGGTTTGTCCATGTTGTGCTACTTATCTTTCACTGCTTGTTTTCTTGAGAAAATGTATATAGCCCATTCAGAATTCTATGAGAATTTTTATTTTTGGTTAAAGGGAACATTATTGTCTTCTTTGGTTTGTTTTGTTTAGCGTATATAATGTTTATCTTTAATAGACTAATAAACTAAAAGAAAAAGCCTCATTTTTAGAATACTTTTTTCATAAATATATTTTAAATGTTTGATTAATATGTTCCTACAGTTGCTTATATAAGTTCTGTATTCTCTGAATACAGAATGTGCTACCTATTATTTATGGTGGCATAGTCCTAATGTCTTACTGCTCAATAATTTTTTCATTTACCCACACTAGAATTGGATTCACATTACGTAGCTGCCCAAGGGACAAAACTATTTCAAAGTAGAAGTACTTAAATCTACAGTTTCAAACTGAATCTTAGAAAGCAAATGTCATAAAAAATACCCCTAATCAGCTGTTAATAACCATCACGGTGAATTGAGGATTTTAGAGTTTAATATACAAAGCTGAGATTTTATTATGAACTAAATCCACAGCTCCTTTATTTTTCATAGGAAAGAAAGCAGTTCTATATGCTACTACAAGAGCAAATGACTTGTAACTTTAGCTTTTATGTTTAATTTTGTAACATAGTATTTTTGTTGTTTTCTTTAACCTATTGTAGTGTTTGTTGGTTTTCAGATAAATGCAGTGTCCCTCTATCTCCTTTACCTTGTGGAAATGATTTCTTCTGGACTCCAAATTATCTACAACACTGATGAGGTATGATTTTCCCAAATTCTTTAATACTAAATTTCATCTCTGAGAATACTTTTTTTCTTTCACATTTTAAAACTTATTTTTAATTGTGTAAATTCATATAGTCAGATAAGGGATTTTGAATGCTCAGCTAAAAAGTCTTTATATTATCAATGCCAAGCACTTTAAACAAAATATGTAACAATTGTAAAACTCTACTCCTATGAAGGCTATATTACAGGTGTTCTGAAATAAAACCTTGTAACTTTCAGAAATTTTAGTAACTATAAAAATAAAAGCCTTTCCAGATTTTCTCAGAATTATTATCTTCTTTTCTTTTGTTGCTTTTTGTAACCCATCCTTTTAATAGTAAAAATTCATTTATCATGTTTTGTTATTTTCGTTTGACTTCAGTAGAGTTCTTAAGTTTTTTCAAAAGATAAGTACCATGTACTTATTCTTATTAGGAAATTTCAAAATAACTATATTGCAAAGTTAAAAAATTTTTCATATGCCCTAATGCTTGAACAAACATGCAGATGACCCGTATGCTAACATACTTTGAATTGTGTCACAGTTGAAGTAAAAAGCTACTATTATTGAGATGGTTTATACAGTGAGAAGAGCATTCCTGGTAGCACAGTGGTAAGGAGTTTGCCTGCAATGCAGGAGAGGTAGGTTTGATCTCTGGGTCAGGAAGATCCTCTGGAGAAAGAAATAGCAACCCACTCCAGTATTCTTGCATGGGAAATCCCATGGACAGAGGAGCCTGGCGGACTACAGTCCATGGGGTCACAAAGAATCGGACACCACTTAGCGACTAAACCACCAGCATATACAGTGAGAATTCTATCAAAGAGTGGATATATTATATAATTATATATTAGTTATTATTTTTTTCCAAAGATCCATGCATAGAGAACAGTTTATCATACTAAACAGTAAAGTCATCACTGGACTGCACTCAGGGTGCTATGAAATTTGTACATGTAGCCCTGCCCTCTAGTAGTTCATAATCTTATACATCCACTGTGCCTTTTTAATACACATAAGTAAAACATATTTAGAAATATAGCTTAATAATAAAGAAGCAATAATAATAAATAACAGTAACTACTTATGGTTTCTTCTGTTTTATTTATCAGAGAACTGCATATTTTCATTTCATCCAACTAGTTCTCAGTTTTTATTGTGTTCTGAAATAGTGGTGTTCAAATATATTGGGTAAGGAAGGGGTTGGGAATCAGACCAATCTTATATATATAAAGATTTATATAAGTTACATTCTATGACATACTCCATAAATAACCTAAAAGCAGATTAAAATAAGCAAGAACTGTATCATTCAGAATGGCTCCCGAGGAACTTATTTTATTTAACATTAAAGAACCTCACATACCCCTATCAGTTCAGTTCAGTTCAGTCACTCAGTTGTGTCCAGCTCTTTGTGATGCCTTGGACTGCAGTATGTCAGGCTTCCCTGTCCATCACCAACTCCCAGAGCTTATACTCAAACTTACGTCCATCGAGTTAGTGATGCCATCCAACCATCTCATCCTCTGTTGTTCCTTTCTGTCTTCTGTCTTTCCCAGCATCAGGGTCTTTTCCAAGGAGTCACTTCTTCACATTAGGTGGCCAAAGTATTGGAGTTTCAGCTTCAGCATCAGTCCTTCCAATGAATATTCAGGACTCATTTCCTTTAGGATTGACTGGCTTGATCTCCTTGCAGTCCAAGGGACTCTCAAGTGTCTTCTCCAACACCACAGTTCAAAAACATCAATTCTTTGGTGCTCAGTTTTGTTTATAGTCCAACTCTCACATCCATACATGACTACTGGAAAAACCATAGCTTTGACTAGGCAGACCTTTGTTGGCAAAGTAATGTTTCTGTTTTTTAATACACTATTTAAGTTTGTCATAGCTTTTCTTTCAAGGAGGGAAGCGTCTTTTAATTTCATGGCTTCAGTGACAATCTGCAGTGATTTTAGAGCCCCCCAAAATAAAGTCTCTCACTGTTTCCCCATCTATTTCCCATGAAGTGATGGGAGCAGATGCCATGATCTTAGTTTTCTGAATGTTGAGTTTTAAGCCAACTTTTCCACTATCCACTTTCACTTTCATCAAGAGGCTCTTCAGTTCTTCTTTGATTTTTGCTTTACAGCTCATTTAAGAACCTTACCATATTTTAGCTCTACATACCTACTTATTACCTACTATTGTGGTTTTGTTTGCATTTATTTTAATAATGCATATTTTTTAAACTGAACAAAACCTCAGTATTATTGATGTTTACATCAATATTGAACTGCATATTCATTCATATACATAAACCTGTGTGTTAGTCATTCAGCTGTGTCTGACTCTTTGTGACCCCGTGGTCTGTTAGCCCATCAGTCTCCTCTGACCATGGGATTCTCCAGGTAAGAATACTGGAGTGGGTTGCCAATTCCTTCTCCAGAGGATATTCGGACCCAGGGATTGAACCTGGGTCTCCCATGTTGCAGGCAGACCCTTTACGACTGTACATATACCTACCCATGTACCATTATGATGATCACCTTTCTTTCTTGGGATATTCTGTCTGGGATCATTGTCCATTCCTTATTTATTGTTTTTTGTTAAATATGTTTGTTACCATTTTAATTTTGAAATATATTTTAAGTTGACAGTTATTTTCTTTCAACACTTTAAATATGTCATTATGTTAGGCTTCCATTGTTTTTGTTAATAAATCAACTTGAATTCCATTGTTTCTATGAAAATATTGTCTACTCAGGCTGCTTTAAAATTTGTCCCTTGGACTGCAAGGAGATCAGACCAGTCAATCCTAAAGCAAATCAGTCCTGAATATTCATTGGAAGGACTGATGGTGAAGCTGAAACTCAAATACTTTGGCCACCTGATGTGAAGAATTGACTCCTTCGAAAAGACCCTGATGCTGGGAAAGATTGAAGGCAGGAGGAGAAGGGGATGACAGAGGCTGAGATGGCTGGATTGCATCACTGACTCGATGGACAGGAGTTTGAGTAAGCTCCAGGAGTTGGTGATGGACAGGGAGGCCTGGTATCCATGGGGTTGCAAAGAGTTGGACACAACTGAGCAACTAAACTGAACTTTGATTTGGAATTTTTTTGCTTTTTTATCTTCACTTTCATCATTTATAAGTTCTAATTGACTGTAATCCAAATTCTCTTATTTTAAATCAGCCTAAAATATGTGGTGGGTAAATATTGCTTTGTCATGTAAGATAATTTTTTTATACTGCTTTATTCCATTTTCTAGTTTTTGTTGGGGATTTTCACATCAGTGCTCTTAATGGATATTGGTATATATTTTGTTGGTTTTGGTTTTTGTATAACATCTTTGACTTTGGTATTAGTTTAATAAAAGCCTCATTCAATTGGTTAGGAAGCATTTCTTCCTCTTTCTTAGAAGATTTTATGACAGATTTGTGTTAATTCTTTTTTAAACTTTTGGTAGAATTCATTGGTGAAGCTGGCTATTGTTGTTTGATCACTAAGTTGTGTCTGACTCTTTTGCAACCTCCTGAACTGTAGCCTCTGAGGTTCCTCTGCCAGTGGGATTTCCCAGGCAAGAAGACTGAAGTCGATTGTCATTTCCTCCTGCAAGGGATATTCCTAACCGAGGGATCAAACCCAGGTCTCATGCATTGCAAGCAGATTCTTTACCATCTGAGCCACCGTGAAACCGGAAGTGACTAGGTTGGGGTTTCCTTGATGTGAGGATTTTTTATTATTGTTTCAGTGTCTTACTATGTGTCTCTTCTGATTTTTGTTTGTTTTTGAGTCAGTGTTGGTAGTTTGTGTCTTTCCAGGACGTTGTCCATTTCATCTAGGTTATGAGTCCTTTTTTTTCCTCCAAAGTTGGCATTAATATCTCCTCTTTCATTCCTTAGTTTAGTAATTTAAATCATAGGTCCTCTTTTACTTGGTCAGTTTTGATAAAGATTTATCAGTTTTATTGATGTTTTCAAAGAATCAGCTTTTGGTTTTACAGATTTACTGTTTTTCTATTCTCTCTTTTATTTATTTCCTCTGTGGTCCTTATTATTTCCTTTCTTCTGGCTTGAAGGGGTTTATTTTGCTCTTATTTTTCTAGTTTCTTAAGGTAGAAGATTAGGTTATTGATTTGAGATCATTCTGCTTTTCAGACACAGGCATTTGTGGTAATAAATTTCCCTCTTCAGCCTGCTCAGCTGCATCCCATTAGTTTTGTTATATTACAGTTTTATGTTCATTCATCTCAGTGTATTTTCTAATTTCCCTTGTGATGTCTTCTTTGACCCCTTGGTGGTTTAGCAGGCTATTGTTTCATTATTATATATTGGTGAATTTTCGAAATATTCTTCTGTTATTGATTTGTAATTTCATTCCATGGTGACTCGAATAATTTGGAGTGATTTTAGTGTAATTATTGAATTCAGTAATTTGATATAATTATTGAATACAATTCTTATTATTGCCCTTTTCAACTTGTTTTTTTTTTATTTTGGTTCCTTAGTATAATTTCTACATCTTTACTGATTCTCCCTATTAGTGAGATGTTGTTCTCTCCAAATCATCTTTAGTTCTTTGTAGATGTGTGTGACTCTCCTTTACTCTTCACTTCCTACTTTTGCAAAGCTTTAAGTTCAGATGGAGGTGTGAGATTATGTCTCAGGTCTTTTCTAATTATGAGCACAACTGTGTGCTGTGCTTAGTCGCTCATTCATGTCTGACTCTTTGTGACCCCATGGACTGTAGCCCACCAGGATCCTCTGTCCATGGGATTTCCAGGCAGGAATACTGGAGTGGATTGCCATGCCCTCGTCCAGGGGATCTTCATTGCCCAGGAATCGAACGGGGGTCTCCTGCATTGCAGGCGGATTCTTTACCAGGTTAGCTGCCTGGAAAGCACAACTGTACATATGTGCATATCCTTGTGCTTCCCAGGAATATACTGGAGATTTACACAGCCCACTGTGGACTCCTCATGACCCATGTTTTAAAAGAAAGCTTTTAGATAGTTGAAATATTAAATAGTTGCCACTCATTTTGCCTAGGCAACTAGGTAATATATGCCCAGGGGAAAGGCTGTATGCATTGTATAAACTCCAGGTCAGATCATTTAAAGAAAACCTCTCTGAGTGAATGTATCCAGGAAGCTTTCAGACACTTGAAATAGTGGCAGTTCACCAAGACAGTGATTTGGGTGAATTCCAAACCTTTTTTGTTCCTTCTGGTGGCTTTAGTCTACTAATTTTCATAACTACTATGAGGCTACAATAAAGCAAGGGAGAAGGAATAGAAAACAGAGCAATTAATACTCTAATGCTTAATCTGCTTAGATGAGATTTCAGTCATTTTTCTTTATTTAATGCTCCTTGCATTGTTACAAGCTCTTGTTTAAGTTTCAGAGTTCTGAAAAAGTTGATTTTTTTATTTTTGTCAGTATTCCTATTGCTTTTATGGATGACTAGTTTTTCTGAGATCTTTGCTATTCTCTGAATTGAATTCCCATTTGTAATTATTTTAAATGTAACTTTCTATTCATACCTCACACCCCCAATAGCTTTTTATCCTGCGGTTTACTCTTTCTATAAACTCAGTTAACCCTAATGTATTTTTATAACTGCAGTAAAAAATAACTTAATTGTATATCTGCTATTTATATAATATTGTTAAATCAATTAAACCTCAGTTTTTAAAAAAAGAAGCTTCAATATTGTGCAAACATCTTATAACATTTAAACATCTGTAAGTTCAGTTCATTTCAGTTCAGTTACTCAGTTGTGTCCGACACTTTGCAACCCCATGAATCGCAGCATGCCAGGCCTCCCTGTCCATCACCAACTCCAGGAGTCTACCCAAATCCATGTCCATCGAGTTGGTGATGCCATTCAGCCATCTCATCCTCTGTCGTCCCCTTCTCCTCCAATCCTTCCCAGCATCAGGGTCTTTTCCAATGAGTCAACTCTTCACATGAGGTGGCCAAAGTATTGGAGTTTCAGCTTCAACATCAATCCTTCCAGTGAACACCCAGGACTGATCTCCTTTCTGATGGACTGGTTAGATCTTCTTGCAGTCCAAGGGATTCTCATTGGTCTTCTCCAAGAGCACAGTTCAAAAGCATCAGTTCTTCGGCACTCAGCTTTCTTCACTGTCCAACTCTCTCTTCCATACATGACTACTGGAAAAACCATAGCCTTAACTAGACGGACCTTAGTTGGCAAAGTAATGTCTCTGCTTTTCAATATGCTATCTAGGTTGGTCATAACTTTCCTTCCAAGGAGTAGGCATCTTTTAATTTCATGGCTCCAGTCACCATCTGCAGTGATTTTGGAGCCACCAAAAATAAAGTCTGACACTGTTTCCACTGTTTCCCATCTATTTGCCATGAAGTGATGGGACCAGATGCCATGATTTTAGTTTTCTGAATATTGAGCTTAAGCCAATTTTTTCATTGTCCTCTTTCACTTTCTTTAAGAGGCTCTTTAGTTCCTCTCTACTTTCTGCCATAAGGGTGGTGTCATCTGCATATCTGAGATTATTGATATTTCTCCTGGAAATCTTGGTTCCAGCTTGTGCTTCTTCCAAACAGCACATTTAGTGGCTGTGAGATTCTGTACCATGTATCAGGAATGTGTGACTAAATGCCTACTGTTCACTAGTATTGGAATACAGCTTGTTTTCCTGAATATTTATACTCATTTTTAATGGTATATTTGAGAAATTCTTAGAATTCAGCTATTACCTTGATATTGCTTGTCATTTCGCTGATTTCACAATCAATGAATTTTTACTTATGTCCAAATTAGTGTCTTTGACATTTTAAAAATACTTACACAAACCTATCAAGTGATTACATAGAAATGCTCTTTTAATTTTTTTGGCTATATGGCTGTTATTGAATAAGGTTGTCATATTTAATGAAGCTTGTCATATGAATATATGAAATTTTTCTTTCATCCTGGCCCTTGTCACATCATAGTTCATTATGAAATAGTAGACTATTTCATCCTATGTCTGTTGGGAATTGCTCCAGTGGCTTAAATGAAAAGTGCTTGTTTTTCTCATATAATGCAATGTTGGAAACGGTTAGCTCCTTGATCCATCAGTTTCTCTTCTCTTCATCATCTCAGAATGGCTCCTCTAACTACTGGCATCATGGCAAAAAGCAGGGGGAAAGGTTGATAAAGTTGATGTATTAGGTACTTTTAATCAGACGTAGCCCTTTTTATCAGAAACATGAAAAGCCTTCCAAAAGTCCCCAAGAGACACCTTCTTATGCCTGTTGGTCAGAGCTATTGTAAGGCCACCTCCAGTTGAACAGGCAGATTAGGAAAGCATTTATTTCTTTTTCCAGCCTGTATAGTTGTACCCTCCAATCAAAACAGAATGTGAGCCACATATGTAATTAAATATTTTTAGTAGCTAAAATCAAAGTAACAGATGAAATTTGTTTCAATAATATATTTTATTTAATGCAGTATATCTATGATGTCCTTATATTAATGTGTAATGAATAGGAAAGATTAATTATATATTTTATATATTCTTTATGTTGTGGTAGGTCTTCAAAATTTTTACACTGAAAGTTCATCTCAACTGGGACTAGTTGATGGCAGTCAGCCACACATGGCTAATGGCCATCTTATTTATTGTACATGGTTGTTTGTTTTCTTTGCTGTCCATACAGTGTATTGAATTTTCACAGTGTAAGTGTATAAGAATCAGGAAATTACCTTGCTTGAGATATTCTCTTACCCTTTTCTCTTGCCCCCAAAGTCAGCTTTTCTTGATTAAAGAAAGTCTATTTTGCCTCATTTTGTTTTGTTGTTGTGGTGGTCATGTCTTACAGAGATTTAGTGCCTCCTGTGCCAACAATAGCTTTGACAAACCTAGACAGTATATTAAAAAGCAAAGGTAACATTTTGCTGACAGAAGTCAGTATATTCAAAGCTATAGTTTACCAGTAGTCATGTACAGATGTGAAAGTTGGACCATAAAAAAGACTGAGCACAGTTGAATTGATGCTTTTGAGTTGTGGTGCTGGACAAGACTCTTAAGAGTCCCTTGGACAGCAGGAAGATCAAACCAGTCACTCCTAAGAGAAATCAACAAAATCTCCTAAATATTCATTGGCAGGAATGATGCTAAAAGTGAAGCTTCAATACTTTGGCCACCTGATGCAAAGAGCTGACTCGTTGGGAAAGACCATGCAAATGGACAAGAGGGCAACAGAGGATGAGATGGTTAGATAGCATTACTGACTCAATGTACATGAACTTGATCAAACTCCAGGAGATGGTGGAGGATGGGGAAGCCTGATGTGCTGCAGTCCATGGGGTTGCAAACAGTTGGACACAGCTTAGTGACTGAACAACAAGCCAACCATATACACACCAATATATAGATCGATCAGTCAATCAGTTCTGTTTAGTCACTCAGTCATTGATAAATACAGATATTTTCAAATAGACAAAATGTTGATCTGTTGATGGAAGATGGTCCTCTAGAAGACCAGTCCTGTCAAATTCACTGTCTTATCAGTGCTACCATTCTGTGCCCCACAAATCACTCCCATCCCATGCTCTCTTTCTGTCTCAAAACTTTCACATTATTCATACCTCAAATGATAATCCATCTTTCTCTTGTTGATTCTTATGTATATATAGTTTAGACTGTATTAAAGTGTTATTTTAGAGGTATCATGTTATGATTTTTGTTATGATTTATTATTGTTTCTTGTTATTTAATATGCAAATTATTACAGATGGGTAAACCTTTTTTGAAGTACTGCACCTAGTTTGAGTTGCTGTAATCTAAGTTGAATTTATAGGCATTGGAGAGGGTTGAGATTCTTTTATTTCGTATTTGGAAAAGAGGGCCTTGGAGATCTTTTATTAATATAAATGATTTCAGATAATTGCTAAAAATGGACATACCCAGAAAGAAACATTTGGTATAGATGATCTCTTGAGCTCCTTTCTAAGCCAGTCTCTGAATTTTTAAAAATAATGGTTTATTGACCAAATAAAAAAGTTTCCCACACATAAAAATTTGTCTCTGGTTCCATATTTATCTTCTAAAATTTTTTAAATTGAATTTTGTTTGCTAGTTTTTGTTTTTAAGTGTTTTCTATTAAGTTAATTAATAAATAAGTTTTTATTTTTTAACTTTCTTTTTGGCTGTGCTGGGTCTTCATTGTTGCATGTGGATTTTCTTTAGATGCGACAAGCTACTCTTGGTTGTGGTCCATGGGCTTCTCATTGCAGTGACTTCTCTTATTGGGAAGCACGAGCTCTAGGTGTGGACTCAGTAGTTGTGATACATGGATTCTCGAGTACTTGGGCTTCAATAGTTGTGGAACATAGGTTTAATTTCCCCGGGACACATGGCATCCTTCCAGACCAGGGATAGAACCTGTGTCTCCTGCATTGGCAGGTGGATTCATAACCACTGGACCACCAGAGAAGTCCTGCTTGTGGTTTTGATAGGATATAGAAGAGATGAGATATTTAAATGGTACTCATAGGACTAAAATAGATTTTTAATTGTTATTGTGATAGCCTCTCATTTCAAGATAATGTTGGAAAATTAAAAAAAAATTGTGACTCTACTATATTGGTGTCGATTTCTTTACCATCAGACATACTCACAAATGTTAATTGTTACTGTAGTAAAGCTGGTAAAGTTTTTCAAATGACAGTTTTATGAGGCATAGTAAGTGGGACTTTGGAAGATGGTGAAGGACAGGGGAGCATGGCATGCTCCAGTTCATGGGGTCAAAAAGAATTGGACATGACTTAGTAACTAAACAACAACAACAAGCTGGAATGACCTCTTTACTTATTACTGGAAAATACAAATTACCTAAAATTCATAAAATAGTCATTGCTTAATATGAATTTACTTCTTTATTTGAAATGTTATAAGAAAGGAATATAATATCAGTAAGTCTTTATAATAATATATTTAATATATTAAACAGCATTACAATTACATTAGAATTACATATAAGGAATGTCTTGTTTCTTGGAAAGTATCCATTTTAGAAAAGATTTCTATTTGAACAGTAAAATGACTTCTTGTGAAGTAGAATTTATTTGTATTGGTGAAGTGAAAAAATATATTGTTGTATTCTGCTGTAAAGCACATTTTGAGTGATTGTTTTTGAATTATAGCATAAAATTTAACTTTCATAATTAGTCCAAATTACTGTAATAATCTGAAATAAGAAGGGCAGTGCTGAAGAATGGCCATGCCAAAGAATATTCAAATTACTGCACAATTGCACTGATTTCACATGCTAGCATGGTAATGCTCAAAATCATCCAAGCTAGGCTTCAATAGTATATGAACCAAGAACTTCCAGATATACAAGCTGGATTTAGAAAAGGCAGAGGAACAAGAGATCAAACTGTCAACATCCATTGGATCATAGAAAAAGCAAGAGAATTCCAGAAAAGCATCTACTTTTGCTTCATTGACTACAGCAAAGCCTTTGACTGTGTGGATCATGGCAAACTGGAAAATTCTTAAAGACATGGGAATACCCAGACCACCTTACCTGTCTCCTGAGAAACTTGTGTGCAGGTCAAGAAACAACAGTTAGAACCGCACACGAAACCAATGGACTGGTTCCACCTTGGGAAAGAAGTACATCAAGGCTGTATATTGTCACCCTGCTTATTTAACTTATATGCAGAGTACACCATGCAAAATGCTGGGCTGGATAAAGCACAAGCAAAATCAAGATTGCCAGGAGAAATATCAATAACCTCAGATATGAAGATGATACCATCCTTATGGCAGAAAGCCAAGAGGAACTAAAGAACCTCTTGATGAATATGAAAGACTAAAGTGCGGAAGCTGGCTTAAAACTCAACAATCAAAAAACTAAGATTATGCCTTCCAGTCCCATCACTTTATGGCAAATAGAAGAGGAAAAAGTGGAAGCAGTGACAGACTTTATTTTCTTGGGCTCCAGAATCACTATGGATGATGACTGTAGCCTTCAAATTAAAAGATACTTGCTCCTTGGAAGAAAAGCTATGGCAAACCTAAACAGTGTGTTAAAAAGCAGAGACATCATTTTGTCCACAAAAGTCTGTATAGTCAAAGCTGTGGTTTTTCCAGGAGTCATGTATGGATGTGAGAGTTGGACCATAAAGAAAGCTGAGTGCCAAAAAATTGATGCTTTTGAACTGTAGTGTTGGAAAAGACTCTTGAGAGTCCCTCCACTACAAGAAGATCAAAGGATTGATTTCCTAAAGGAAATCAGTCCTGAATATTCATTGGAAGGACTGATGCTGAACCTGAAGCTCCAATTCTTTGGCCACCTGATGTGAAGAGCCAATTCACTGGAAAAGACCCTGATGCTGGGAAAGATTGAAAGCAGGAGGAGAAGGAGATGACAGAGGCTGAGATGGTTGGATGGCATCACAGACTCAGTAAACATGAGTTTCAGCAAGCTCCGGGAGATGGTGAAGGACAGGGAGGCCTGGTATGCTTCAGTGCATGGAGTCTCAAAGAGACACGACTATGCAACTGAACAACAGCAACGCTGTAAATGGAAAGCAAGAACTTCTGAAAGTAATTAATTTTTTTTCTTTTAAAAAATTATTTTTTAATTGAAGGATAATTGCTTTACAGAATTTTATTTTCTGTCAAAATAAATCAGCCATAGGTATACCTATATCCCCTCCCTCTTGAACCTCCCTCCCATCTCCTTCCCCATCCCACCCCTCTAGATTGATACAGAGCCCCTGTTTGAGTTTCCTGAAACATATAGCAATTTCCCGTTAGCTGTCGTTTTTACATGTGGTAACATAAGTTTCCATGAGAAAGTAACTAAATTTTTGAACAGTTCCTTCTCCATGTAATTAAGTGCTACTTAAGATATATAAGGATCTTCCCTGGGTCAGGAAGATCCCCTGGAGAAGGAAATGACAACCCACTTCACTATTCTTGCCTGGAAAAATCCCATGGATGGAGGAGCTTGTGGGCTATTGTTCATTTGTTTGCAAGATGTTGGACATGACTCAGTGACTGCACTTTCACTTTAGGATATGTAATCTTCCTATATTTCTCATTAAGAGTTAAACAGAAAAGTGCCACTAATATTCCACAGTGTGACAGAATAACCTTTGCAGTAACCTGTGATCTCTTTTGTTCCTTAGTCACAGTTCTACAACTTTAGTACATTTTGATTCTGTTACTATTAGCCACAGATTCTCAGTTGCCATGGGAATGAAGTTGCTAATGATGAGGTGCTAAATTTTGCATTCAGATATTTGATTTGTGAGTCACATTCTTTGAGGATATTGGTTTCCAGTTCTGAAATCCCTTTATTTGTATTCAGTGTCTTCACACTGCCTGCCTGGGTTATCTTAAGGGAAGAGTTTAGTATTTTTCTGCTTACTGTATCATGAGAATTCCACTTTGCTCACTTAAAAATTAGTAAAGGCCTTTATGGGTATTGTAAATCAAGTTGTATTATTTGGTTTTTAACAGTATTAAAAAATGGCTATTATTTTTCAGTTGGTTGCAGTATTCTGGACTGGCATAGATTATGTAATTTATTTCAGTATATTTACTGAAAGTGAAGGTGTTAATCACTCAGTCATGTCCAACTCTTTGTGACTCCATGTACTGTAGCCTATCAGGCTCCTCTGTCCATGGAATTGTCCAGGCAAGAATGATGGAGTGGGTAGCCTTCTCCCTTCTTCAGGGGATCTTCCCGGCCAGGGGATTGAACTCAGGTCTCCTGCAATGCAGGCAGATTCTTTACCATCTGAGCCAAGCAGCCTGCTGGTATATTTACTAGGATGATGTAAATAATTTTTTCTTTGAAATCTCTGGATGAAAGGTCTTTAGAATTGGATGTACCTGCAGTTATAACTTGTAATAGTATAACACAGTTACAAGAATAACTCATCAGTGGCTTTTCTGTCCGTGTTTACAGATGTGTAAATTATATGCCACTTTTGTTCAGGTATTTCATGAAGAACTTCTATGTATAAGAAACAATGATAGATGGTAGGGTAAAATGATGAATAAGATAGATATTTTATCCAGACTTAGGGAATCAAGGAAGTTTTTTTCTTCCAGAAGATATCCTTACTAAGATTGATATTTAAATGTAATATGAATTAGCTGGGTGAAGTGCTGGAATAAAAAGTATACTAGAGAGAAAAAATATCTTTAGAAATGATAAATATGAACAACTAAAACATTAATGAACATATTAAAGAATAGATTGGACATTGTTGAAGAAAAAATTTATGTACTGGAAAATAATTCTTGGGAAATTATCCAGAGTGTCAGAAGATAGCAAATATAAGAGAAAGTTTGAGAATAATTGAGAATAGAATGAGAAGGTCCAAGGATGAAAAGGATAGAGAGAATTGAGAAAATGCAGTATTTGAAGAAATTTTGACTGATAATGTGAATTGAGAAAACCATGAATTGGTGTGGATAGTAGATAAAAGTAAATTCTCTTCTCTTGCCTGCTTCTTCCCTCATCCTCAGAAAACCCCCAGAGAATTATAGAGTAAATGCTGAAAGGAACCTCCGTCCGTAAATGCCACTGTGGAACTAATTGCCCCTGTAGTTTATCCTGTAGTTTATAAGATTTAAAAATTTTTGGTCGCCATATATAACACAGTCACCCTCAGATAGATGAAATGTGTATTCAATTTGAGACTATCTTAATTGCTAATTTGTTACTTTTTTTTTTACTGCATACACCTTAAGTTTTATGAAGTCTGTTAAGAATTTTCTGTTAGCACATTGTTACACCAGTTCACCATCTCCCAAATGTAATTGTTTCACTGACATTTAGATCTGTTTTGAAACTATTTCAGATATTTTATTTATTATTTTATACATAAGGTAAACATATTCAGAAAATACCACAGAAAACATTTGATTCTGTTTCAGGTTAGAAATCTTTCTCTACAGTCTTTATTCCAAAAGTATTCAAAAGATAATATGCCTTCAAAGCAAGGTAACACAGATTAGAAATTGGTGTGAAGACACAGCAAAGGGCTAACAACATTGGGTACATAAACTAGAGTCAGAACTGAAATTATTACATAATATACCCTGACCTTGGAAATGGTTGTGATCTTTATTTTCATGTTCTAGCCATTGCTTATATCCTCTAAGTATCCAGTCTTTACTAAAGCATAGTATTATGTGTGTATGAAGTATAAGAAATATATATTTCTGTGTTCATAAAAGTTACGCTGGTCCATAATTCCTTATCTGAAGAAAGATTTAAGACCAAATAAGTTTTAGATATCAATTTTTGTGTGTTTTGACAAGGTTATAGGGTACCTTATTTATGTAATAACCCCAGGAGAGTTCATAGCCCAGCAGGTCTGGCTTTGGTTAACAGGTTTCCCTTGAGTGGAAACCAGCATGTTTCGGTGTATTTCAAAATTGTTCCTTATCCTCTCTCCTTGCTGGAAGCCAGAGGGGATTTTTCTAGAATATTTTCTGTGGAAACTTGATTGAGCTCTTGGAGGTAAACCTCACAGTATTGTGGGGACCCCCTTAAAACTGGATCCCCCGGGCGTTTTTTAACTTTCTCGAGTTTTTAAGTGAGCCTCTAGCGATTCATCAATTACAGTGCAGCTTTTAATACCCCAGCACTGGTCCCTAAGCAGTTTCTGCTCATGAGTCTCTGCTCTAAGAAACCATGATTACCTGTTTTTGCTTATGGGTCTCTCCAGTCTTGGTCCTGATGTCCTCCTAAGATGGGGAAGAAGCAGGTACATGGACTATATACTTGAGAAATTTGTCATCAGAGGAAGAAGGATTTAGATGGTTTCAAAGCTTTTAACCTGGGGACCTGACAAGTATAAAGTATTTCCTATAAGTTTTATAGAATCTAAATAACTCTAAAGACCAGGGGAAAACTGAAGACACCCGGTTTTGTGAAAGTACACCAGGTTTTTTATATAGGCAGGATTTCCTCAGGGAAATAGGTAAGGTAACAAGAAATGGGAAAGCTGGAAAGACCCTCCCCAATATTTGAAGCAAGAAAAAGTTTACTGTAGGCATGTAATGCTCCATTCTTTGATAGAGAAGTGACGAGATAGATGTGTGTTTTTTGAAACCCAGATGGCTCTATTCTGTTTCTGTGAGGCTCCAATACCCTGGTTGCTTTCTCCACTGAAATGTGTTCTAGGCTCTGGGGGCAGATACCTCTGTGTTGGGATTGAGAAAGAGAAGGTCATGGATTCAGCTGCTTCAGCCATTCATCATTTGTGAGAGAATCTAGGTTAGATTGCTTCCTAATCTACCCTTGAACAATGTATTTGTTGACTCTGGGCTTAGAGACTTAGAGACCCTAGAGAACTGGGGAGAATCATTTTAAGAGGCTGTGTTTTCTTTGCTCTGCTCTGATTTCTCAATCAGTTCTTTCCTATATTGCCTTCTCTCTTCCTATAATTTGTCAACTTTCTAGTCTGCTGGTGGAACCTTACCTTGGTTTTTAGTGCTATTATCGTGTCATTCTTAAAAGTATATACATGTAATTTATTAGGTGTGTAGGTTGGAGGTGGGGGAATATGTATTACCACTTAAGAGGGATAATGAGATAAAGGGTAGGCAGGTGCACATGTTTATTTTTCTATAATGAATCAAACATGATGACTAAATTAAAATCCCTGTAATTAAGACTAGTAGCCCACATGAATAAACTTTTACTAAGTAAGAACTGACTATAATCTTTGCTTTTCATAGTTACTATGGAAAGTATAAATTTAATCAGATGTCTGAAATCTTTACATAGAAGCTGTGACTCCTAGCTTATTGTTTGGGCCCATCTCGAACCATAAGCTTTTGAGTGTGTAAAAATGGGTATTTATAGCTACATAGGAAAGGCAGGAGGAAGATTAGATTCCAGGAGTAATAGACTCAAGCCTCTAGGTTGATCTAACATGAGATTGACTCATTTTAGAACTGACAAATACCTTTTTATCTCCAAACTTTTAGACTTATTTAACATCTGACATTTTAGATTCCAAGTATTATTATCTAAATATCAGTATCTAAAGGTCCTGTTATTTCGCATGTCTTTATGTTTCATTTTTTTTTTCTTTTAGGTCTCTTTTATTCAGAACCTCGTATTTTGTGTGGAAAGAGTTTACCGTGTGCCTGACTTTGGTGTCTGGGAAAGAGGAAGCAAATATAATAATGGCAGCACAGAGCTGCATTCGAGGTAATTTGCCGATTTCTAAGTGTTTTGTTTTCTATTTTTAATTTGAATGTGTGGAATGTGAATAAAAATCAAAGAACTAGATTCGAACTCTGGTTTCTGTGTAGTTTTCATCCCTCTTTTTTTCTATATATTAATATAATTGAGGTGAAATTCACTTAAAGAAGGAGTCTACTCTCAGTACCCATTAACAGATGCAAGAAAAGAGCATATGAGTGTCTTTGCCAGCTTCACAACATGTCAGGACATGCATATCAGTATTCAGTCGAAGACTTGACCTTTCTGTTCAACCAAGTCATTTTCTTTTCCTCTTTGAAACGACACTGTTTGAAAGGTCAAGTGCATTAAAATTGCCAAACAGCAGTTGTAAATGCATCACATCTAAAATTCCTCTTTGTGTTATAGAGCCGATTTTTATCCCAATGAGAGATACTCACACCCTTTATATTTTGTTTAACTAAAAAATGTAGCTCAGTTAGTCCTATCCATTTCACACTAAAAAGTTTAATAATCTAAAGGTTATCAGCTGTAGGTCAGTTTAGATCATCGAGACTTAAATGAAGTAGAGAAACAGTTTAGGAAACCCTGGTTAAGAGGAATCTGCTGCTCAATACTTTTTTGAATAGAAGGACTAATCACACACAAAAAGATTAAGCTGATATAAGCTATTTAGAAAACTAAACTGTACCTCCAGATTACTTGCTGTATAATGTCTCTGCCTCAGTTTTCCTCATTTATAAAATGAAGATAATAATGTATTCTACTTTATGAAGTTGTAATGAGTTGGTATTTATAAAACATTTGAACACTGCATAAGTGAACATTTAAATGTAAGTACACTCACACATTTAGGAATATTTTAATAACAGATTGAAATAAAAAGGATTTTTTGTTTAACTCTGGTCAACTAACATACAAACTTTTCTATAAGTCTTATGATTCATATGAGGCATATTTATACAAAGTAGAATAATAACAATGTGTAAGGAAGACAATAAAGGAGAGAAATAATTAAGACATTAAATTCAGGCAAGTACTAAATATACCAAGAAAATATTATATTTCAGCTATAAGTTCTCAGCATTCCAAATTATCAGTCAAATTCAAGACAGAAAGTTTGTAAGATTGGAAAAGGTGATTTTTAAAAATTTGCCTTTTCAGTAGTTATTTATCAGGTCCCTTTCTGCTTTTTAATACCTATTTAATATATGCCAGTGTAGTCCCACTTACATTTTCGGTATAAAATATTTAGAGTAGGGGTTTTTCTGTTTATAAAAGCTGTAGTCAACTAAGAAAGACTCTTGGGTAAAATTTACCATTAATCTTAGAAAGTGAGGGTGTTGGGAAGTCCCTTTGCAGGCTACTGTCCATGGGGTCACAAAAGAGTCGGACAGGACTTAGCAGCAACTAAATGATAACAGTGAAAAAACAGAGACTCCAACTTGTTCTCCTGTAACTAAGGTGCCAGTCTTTAAATTGAATCATTAAGGATTTTATTTCAAGGCTTGGAAAATCATTAAGTGATGTTCTTTGCTACCTTTTGCATGCAAAATTAACCTTAATTGTAGCAGGCCAATTTTATGCAAACGGATGGGAAATGAGGTTTGCTATTTAGCTTTGGATGGTGCTTTTTATATATTTAACATTCATCTTCTAATTTTCCATGGTATAATGCTGTAAGGAACTTAAAATTTTTTTCCACAATGCTAAGCTCAGATACTCACAGGCCTTTTTCAGATCTGTCTCCTCTGCTGACGCAGTGTCTAGTTTGAAACTGTGGGAGACCTGAGCCCTGTGGCTCTCATGGACATAGTGTTGGCAGTGGTGGTGGGAGAGCAGTATCTTTGTGCTTATGCCCAGGAGTCAAATGTAGAGCTGCTAATGGTGAGGGAGTAAGTCCCAACTCTTAGCCTATTGCTGTAAGACTTCCCAGAATTATCCAATCCTAGTTAATTATCTGATCCTAGTGCCTAGTTGCGGAGAAGGCAATGGCACCCCACTCCAGTACTCTTGCCTGGAAACTCCCATGGATGGAGGAGCCTGGTAGGCTGCAGTCCATGGGGTCGCAAAGAGTTGGACACAACTGAGCGACTTCACTTTCACTTTTCATTCTCATGCATTGGAGAAGGAAATGGCAACCCACTCCAGTGTTTTTGCCTGGAGAATCCCAGGGACGGAAGAGCCTGGTGGGCTGCCGTCTATGGGGTCGCACAGAGTCGGACACGACTGAAGTGACTTAGCAGCAGCAGCAGTGCCTAGTTGGGTCTCATCCAAGGATTGCTGAATGCAATATCCTTGTTATATTCTTAAGTTATTCTCATAATTTAAAAATGCCTGAAACAGTATATAGGAATTCTTGCTTAAAGTACTCATATTGCCCTTTGCCTCCTAACTTTCTTTTCCAATCTCTGTCTCTGTGCCGTGCAGTTCTCCTTAGCAGGAGTCAAAGCACAGTCTGTTGCTCTGACGAACACTCGGGTGTTGTGCTCACTGACTTGGTAAATGTCCCTTTGCCACCCAGTGTGCATCCCTTCTAACCTGCATCTTGGTCAAAAATGATTAAGCCCCTAGGTCCCTAAAGCATGTACGCATAGTATTCTAAGGATAGAGGCTTCCCCTTCAGCATCCATGCTCAATGGTTTTCTAGTAATTTTAAACCCTGGCACTGCAGTTACAGGGTAAGTTTTATTTAGTCAAGACAGGAAGCATTACTGCCTTTTTACACAGAAGGAGACTAAAATTTAGAAGGCTTTGTGACTTTTATCCCCTCCATTCCTTAAGTAATACAAATCAAAACGTAATGGAGCCAGAACTGAATTCCAGGTGGTTGGCTTCAAAATTCAAAGTTATTTTTACTGTATCATGTTGTAATTTAATGTCTTAAAAAGTTTTCCTTAAGTTTGAAAGAACAGCAAGGTGTATACCATCTTGGTGACATTTTGCTAAGCTTCAAGGATACCTTTGCTTAGCAATCAGTAAAGCTTGATTTAGCCTAATACCATTGTCATTTGGGTAATCTGGGTAATTTGGGTAATACCATTGTCATTAGCCTAATCTGCCCTTTTCAGCCCCAGGTTTGCCTGTATCTGTTTTAGTCCAAATTCTTGAATTATTTAGCATTTCTTAGATAAGCTTCAGAACTTTTTTCTAAAAAGTGATCTCATTACATTTAACCATTTAACACACTCTTAGAGCATCCTCATCCTTTTCAGGATTTGGTAAAAGAATCCATTGCTCTCAGCTCAGTGTAACTGAATGTTTCCTGAGCAACCGTTCCTTGCTCTCCTGATTTTTCTGTTGATCTGACTTTTCCTTGAACAGAATACTCCTTTAGTTTCTCCTAGGGTGTTTAGAACTATTGCAAATAATTCTCCTTTTTTCTTTTGTTTATTCTCTAAGTGTTATAATAAATTTCCTTACATTTCAAAATCTTATATTAATATTATTTGATTTAATTGTATTTTCCTTCATGTATTAGTTACCTATTTATTATAATACAGATTCTTTTTTTGAAGATATTAAATCTTTTATTGATTATACATAATAATGGATGATACACAAGCTTCATTCCCATCTATAACTTTATTTGGTACCATAATTCAATTTAGATATATTGCATAGGCTGTGCCTACAGTCATTAATAACCAAAAAAACTCCGTGACTTTGCATGGGTGACTCTTTTAATGGTGAAGTCCAGGTAACAACACAGTAACTGTCATTTCAACTACAACAAGATTCTGAAGACAAAAGCTTCTCCACCAAAGCAGATTGTAAATAAGAGTGGAACCTGGCATCACCCTGAAAGAATTCTAACTCTACACTGTTGGGCTAGTTTACCAAAATGGCTTCAGAGTAGATTAACTTTACACAGAACATTAAAAAAAAAAAAGTATTTCTTCAGCATCATGATCAGATTATTGCATTTAGCAATCAGCAGCATGACTGCAAAAAAAAAAAAAAACTAGATTAAAACCCTTTATTGGAATACTTTACACTTTCCATAAAACAGAAACTGAAATAACCTGTTACACAGTTAGTCACAAATACAGTCCTCAAGGTTTTTTACTCAATATACATGAGTATTGTCTAAAACATGTCTTCTTTGTAGCAGCTAGGCCCTGCTACCACTGTGCTTGGCTAAGTTCACAAATCTGCTGTAACCTGTCATTTCTCTGGCTCTCCTCTCCTGCTAAGCTCTTGTTTCCTGGCAGTAATTAAAACCTTCTCCCACTGTCATAGGTACTGCTGCTACTGGAACCACCATAGCCACCTTGGCTTCCTACTTTGGCAATATTGGCCTCCACCACCATAGGAGCCAGAACTTCTGCCTCCAAAGTTTCCTCCTTTCATGGGTCCAAAATTTGAAGATTGATTGTTGTAATTGCCAAAATCATTGTAGCTTCTGCCACCTCCAAAATTGCTTCCATCATTACCAAATCTTTTGTAGCCATCCCCACTGCCACCAATATCCCCCACCACCATGGCTGCCATCAAAGTTTCCAGACCACTTTGACTTCTTTGGCTGGATGAAGCACTAGCCATCTCTTGCTCAGATAGGGCTTTTGTTGCTTCACAATTGTGGCCATTCACAATGTGTTATTTCTGAATGACAGTGTTGTCTGTGGAATCATGGTCATCAAAGGTTACAAAAGCAAAGCCTCTCTTTTTGCCACTGGCTTGGTCAGTCACGATTTCAGTCACTTCAGTTTTCCCCTACTATTGAAAATGACTTCTCAGATGATGTTCTTCAATGTCTTTAATGCCACCAACAAAAATCTTTTTCACGGTTAAGTGGACACCAGCTCTTTGAGAATCTTCTCTTGAGATGGTCTCTTAGGTTCCACAACTCTTCGATTCACCTTATGTGGCCTTGCATTCATGGCCGTGTCCACCTCCTCTACAGAGGCATATGTGACAAACCCGCAGCCTCTGAAGCTTTTGGTGTTTGGATTCCTTATTACCACACAGTCTGTAAGTGTTCCCATTCCTCAAAATGGCTCCTCAGACTCTCATCATTTGTTTCAAAGGTCAATCCTCTGATGAAGAGCTTCCACAGCTGTTCAGGCTCTTTGGGAGACTTTGACTTAGACATGGTGGCAGTGGAGGGGGAAGACGTCAATGATGCTTAGTCAGTGGCATCCACAGGCAGAAAGTATAACAGTAATTCTTAATCCCCAGGGTTACATATCCAGGTGGTCTTCTTAGGTGTTCCATGTTAAATTCAGTATTTTAATTTAAAAAATTTTCCTTCCTCATTTAAGTAAGGGTGTTTTTACTCCTTAGGGCTACCTTTAAACACTTTAAGCCAAAACTATTTTTGGCTTAAGAAGAAGAAAATGAGCTGTGCTTAGTCGCTCAGTCATGTCTGACCCTTTGCGACCCTATGGACTGTAGCCCTCCAGGCTCCTCTGTCCATGGGGATTCTCCAGGCAAGAATACTGGAGTTGGTTGCTATGCCCTCCTCCAGGAGATCTTCCCAAGCCAGGGATCAAACCCAGGTCTCCGTCATTGCAGGCCAATTCTTTACTGTCTGAGCCACAAAGGAGGCCCATGTATACTGGAGTGGGTAGCCTATGCCTTCTCCAGGGGATCTCCTTGACCAAGAAATCAGACTGGGATCTCCTGCATTACAGGTGGAGAAGAGATGAGTCCTCTATAAAATATGAATTGAATCTCAAACCTAACTTGAAATTTTTTGGCTATTGGTAAGCAGAAAGGAAAGTTGTAATAACTTAGTAATGTTGATATATAATCAACCCTGAATATTCATTGGAAGGACTGATGCTGAAGTTGAAGCTCCAGTTCTTTGGCCACCTGATGCAAATAGCTGACTTGTTGGAAAAGACCCTGATGCTGGGAAAGATTGAGGGCAGGAGGAGACGGGGATGACAGAGGATGAGATGGTTGGATGGCATCACTGACTCAATGGACATGAATTTGAGCAAACTCTGGAAAGTACTGAAGAAGTCCATGAGGTTGCAAAGTCGGATGTGACTTAGCAGCTGAACCACAATAGCAATGCCCAAATGGAAAGATTATTATAAAAATATGAAAGTGAAAGTTGCTCAGTTGTGTCTGACTCCTAGCAACCCCATGGACTATACAGTCCATGAAATTCTCCAGGTCAGAATACTGTAGTGGATAGCCATTCCTTTCTCCAGGGGATCTTCTCAACACAGGAATCAAACTGGGGTCTCCCACTTTGCAGGCAGATTCTTTACCAGATGAGCCACAGGGAAGCCCAGGAATACTGTAGTGGGTAGCCTATCCCTTCTCCAGCGAATCTTTCCCAAGCCAGAAATGAAACTGGAGTCTCCTGCATTGCAAGTGGATTCTTTACCAACTGAGCTATCAGGGAAGGCCATTATAGATATATATCCAGAAGGAAAGATTATTGAGGTTTTGTGGGAGGGGGAATTACAATTTTATGTTCTATTATCTAGGCTTTTCCAATAAAGAAGGCTATCACTAAAATATCTGATGAGTAACCATCATAGCACCACTTTACTCAGTTTAAGATACTTTTAGTGACCATTTTATTTCATATAGTACTTGTTATTTAAAGTAACTACTTCCTCTTCTTAAGTCATTTCTGATGTTTTAGTCATTGAGCTATAATACAGGCAGTTATCCATCCATTCTGCTTCATTTTAGGTATTTTTCCTGTACTGAACAATTCATGAACATCCATTAAAACCTTAGTACTGTAAAGTCTTTTTTTTTTTTTTTCAGGAAGTGTGATAGGGTACCTCAGGAAGTTAAAGCATAATGTTAATGAATATGAAATTGTGAATTTAATTTCTATGCTTGCCAGTTAATTTTTTGGATTCCATGGTGGGTTTTACTAGTCACACCTAGTCCAAACCCATTATGTTTTCTAGAGAAGCTTTCGTTTGTGCAATAAATCACTTTATTAAAAACTATCTCCCAGGTAAACACTATTTTAGTTCCTATAAATAAATGTAAGGTAATACCTTTAAAGAACCAAATTGGTGAATGCTCTGTTGGTAATAGTCATGTAAATAGCTTGCTGTTGCCAAAGATTTAAATAACCAGTCAATAATAAATTAACATATTTGTGAATTTCAATTAAGTCCAATTATTCAACCCGTTGCATTGGTAAAGTAAATTGAAGTGGTAAGTACTTGACCTATACTGTATTCCGGATACAATGTTTCTTTTGTAGTGCTTTATTTGGAGGACAGTTTGCAAATTCATCCTTTAGCTGTCTTTCTGCACCATTTTTAAACTTAGAACCTTGTGCACAAGGAACTAACAGAGAACTCCTTGGGCATTGGGAACACATCCTTAAGCAAGAAAATCAGTTGGCAGAGAATATTTTTGCATGCATTGTCGGAGTATATGATTCCTATGGCTCTTCTAACCCTTAGGTTCTCAGAATTTAGAATTCTTATGCAGGTACTGTTTGGTTTCCATTTGGACTATTCAAGGCTAGGTATGACTGTGCTGGGTGCATGTGCAGAAACCAGCCTTAGGTTCTTTTCTTGCTACCTATTGTTTCAAGTAAAGCATCCCAAATTTAGAAGCATAAAACAGCAAAACAACAATCTTTTACTGTTGTTAACTGTCATGGTTCAGAGGGTTGACTAGGCTAACTAGGGTGGTTCATACTTAGGGTCTCATGTTTACCGTCAGTTGTGGCTGGGGCTAGAGTCAGCTTTGAAGACTTCCTCACTTGGGTATAAGAGTGTTGACTGGGACTTCAGCAGGAAGACTTACATGAAGTTTTTCCATATAGATTCCACACATTGTGGTAGCTAGGTTCCAAGGTTCAGTGTCCCAAAACCCACAGCCCAAGTGGAAGCTATATCTTTTTATCAACTAGCCTCGGAAATCATGCAGCATAACTTTCACTACATCCTATCTGTTAGAGTCAATAAGATAAATGAGGGGAATTAGGCTCCACCTTTTGATAGAAGGCAAAGATTGTGCAGACATATTAAACCGCCACATATTCTTCATTTGGACTTTGTTCCTCCAGCTTGTAGGCCTTGTCATTTCTCTAAAGTGACTTTGACTATGAAAAGAGACCAAGTCCCTTCTCTAAAGTATACTATACCACATGAATTGTTTTGAAATTTGTTCAACCTTTGGAAATGTGAGGTTCTTCTTCACTGAAAGTGAAATGCTGGACTGCAGATTTGAGTCAGTAGTGTGTGCATGCAAAGTTGCTTCAGTCTTGTCCAACTCTGTGTCGCTCTGTGTGCTGTAGCCCTCCATGCTTCTCTGTCCATGGGATTCTATCGGCAAAAATGCTGGAGTGGGTTGCCATGCTCTCCTCCCAGGGATATTCCAGACCCAGGGATCAAACCCACATCTCTTACATCTCCTCCATTGGCAGGAGAGTTCACCACTAGGAAAGCAATATCAGATTATTAGTTTAGTTGTTCTTGAGAACCAGGGTAAAATGGTCTGCATATATTATAGTAGGGAAGAGAGTTTTCACCAAAGAGAAAGTAAGGATGCATTTGAAAGTCACTTACATTCAATTCCTTAGAGCTTAGTTTCCTCACTGTTAAAGTAGAGAGGATTAAGAAAAGAAATGCAAGACTTGTACATCAAAAACTATAAAATATTGTTGAAAAAAATTAAAGACATACAGAATGGAAAGATATCCTGTGTTCAGTGTGCGCTCAGTCATGTCTGATTCTTTGCCACCCCGTGGACTATAGTGTTATACCACCAGGCTCCTCTGTCCATGGAGTTTTCCAGGCAAGAATATTGAAATGGGTTGCCATTTCCTGCTCCAAGGGTGTTCAGTGTAATCCATATCAAAAATCTGTTTTGTTTTTTTTTCGTAGAAATTGGCAAACTAATCCTAAAATTTGCATGGAAATGCAAGGGACTCAGAATAGCCAAAACAACCCTTGATAAAGAAAAAAAGTTGGAGGATCCACACTTGGCAACTTCAAAATTTTCTATAGTAATGAGCTTACTGTAGTTTCAGTAATCTGCTACAATAATCAAATAGCGTGGTACCAGAATAACAAGAGATACAGATATCAGTGAAGTAGAACTGTTGATCTAGAAACCCATACATTTATGGTCAGTTGATTTTGACAAAGGTGCAAGAATAATTGATAGAGAAGATATAGTCTTTTGAGCAAATGGTTCTGGGATAACTGGATACAAAAGAATGACTTTGGGTCCCTACTTCATACAGTATATAATACAAAAATTAACTGGAAAAGGATCAATGACCTATAGTAAGAGCTATTTAACTTATATGCAGAGTACATCATGAGAAACGCTGGGCTAGAAGAAGCACAAGCTGGAATCAAGATTGCTGGGAGAAATTATCAATAACCTCAGATATGCAGATGACACCATCCTTATGGCAGAAAGTGAAGAGGAACTAAAATGCCTCTTGATGAAAGTGAAACAGGAGAGTGAAAAAGTTGGCTTAAAGCTCAACATTAAGAAAAATAAGATCATGGCATCTGGTCTCATCACTTTATGGGAAATAGATGGGGAAACAGTGGAAACCGTGCCAGACTTTATTTTCTGGGGCTCCACAATCACTGTAGATGGTGATTGCAGTCATGAAATTAAAAGACGCTTACTCCTTGGAAGGAAAGTTATGACCAACCTAGATAGCATATTGAAAAGCAGAGACATTACTTTGCCAACTAAGGTCCGTCTAGTCAAAGTTATTGTTTTTCCAGTAGTCATGTATGGAAATGAGAGTTGGACGGTGAAGAAAGCTGAATGCTGAAGAATTGATAGTTTTGAACTGTGGTGTTGGAGAAGACCTTGAGAGTCCCTTGGACTGCAAGGAGATCCAACCAGTCCATCCTAAAGGAGATCAGTCCTGGGTGTTCATTGGAAGGAGTGATGTTGAAGCTGAAACTCCAATACTTTGGCCACCTCATGTGAAGAGTTGACTCATTGGAAAAGACCCTGATGCTGGGAAGGATTGAGGGCAGGAGAAGAAGGGGACAACAGAGGATGAGATGGCTGAATGGCATCACCGACTAGAATGGACATGAATTTGGTTAGACTCCAGGAGTTGGAAAGGGAGGCTTGGTGTGCTACAATTCATGGGATCGCAAAGAGTCGGACACAACTGAGTGACTGAACTGAACTGAACTGAAAATTATAAAACTCTTAGAAGAAAACATAGTTGTAAATGATTGTGACCTTATCTGGGATGAATGTCCAGTAGTTCACTTGGTGGGTAGTTACATGTTAAAGAAACTGCAAGACTATTTTTGAGAGTCCTGTATTGCTTTACATTCCTACCAGCAATGTATGATGTCATTTCTCTGAATCTTTTCCAGCATTTGGTGTTATCACTATTTTTTACTTTATATACTCTGATTTGTTTGTAGTGGTAGCTTATTGTGGTTTTAATTTGCAATTCCTAATGGATAATGATGTTGGATCTTTTCTTGTGACTGTATACCATCTGCATCTTCAGTGAAATGTCTCTTCATGTCTTTTGCTCATTTTCTAATTGGATGGTTTTTTTTAATTGTTGATTTTTGAGAATTCTTTATACATAAATAATTCTTGATGCTAGTCCTTTAATTCTGTGTTTTGTAAATATATTCTCCTAGTCTACAGCTTGTTTTGGTTTTTTCTTTCTTTTTTTTTTTTGATTAGCGCAAGCTTTCAATTTTAATGAAACCCAGTTTATAATTTTTTTCTTTTATGGATTGTGCTTTTGGTGTAAATTCTGACAACTCTTTACGTAACCTTGATCCTGATGATTTTATCTGATGGTTTGTTTTATAAAAGTTATATAGTGTTGTGTCTTATTTTTAAGTTCATGATCTATTTTGAGTTAATTTTGTATAAGGTATGATCTTGAAGGTTTGTTTTTTCCGATGGATGTCTAATTGCTCCAGCATCATTTACATTTGTTGAAAGGACTGTCTTTACTCCATTGAAATGCCTTTGTGCTCTTGTTAAAAATGAAGTGGACATATATTGGACTGTTTCTGGGTTCTATGTGTCTTTTCCTCTACTAATACCACCAATATGATCCTGTGAATTTTCTTCTTTAGGCTATTAATATGGTGGATTTTATTGATTGATTTCTGATTATTGAACTAGCCTTTTGTCCCTAGACTAAACCTCACCTGGTCAATCATGGGGATAATTCATTTCACATATTGCTGTATTCTATTTGCTAATTAAAAAAGAAATTAATATCTGTATTCATGAGAGATATTGGCCTATAGATTACTTTTTGTACGCTGTCTTTGTTTTGCTTTGGTATCAGGGTAATGCTAGTTTCATTAAATGAACTCTGAAGTGTTTTTTTTTCTTACTCTGCAGTCAAATGCTCTACCCCTGAGCTATACCCCCAGCCTTTTTTCTTACTCTGTTTTCTAGAAGAGATTGGCTAGAATTGGTGTCAATTTTTCTTTAAAATGTTTGGTAGATTTCTTCAATGAAATCATCTAGGTATGGAGAAGGGTTGTTTTGACCATTTGAAAATTATGGATTCAACTTAACAGTAATGGGGCTATTCAAATTATTTCATATTGAGTGAATAGTGATAGTTTGTGCTTTTCCAGGAAGTGATTCAGTCCTTTAATCTGTGTATGTTAAATTGTTCAGAGTATTTGCTCATTATTCTTTTGATATCTACAATATCTGTAGTGTTATCTCCTGTTTTATGCCTAATATTGGTCATTTGTGTCTTATTTCTTTGTCAGGCTTCTGTCAATTTTCTTTAGCCCTTTAAAGATCAGTTGTTTGTTTCACTGATTTTTTTCTGTTGTTTTTTGTGTGTGGGGGGGTGTGGGTGTGTCGATTATCATTGTTTTCTGTTATCTGTGTTATTTCCTTCTGTTTGATTCAGATTTATTTTGCTCTTTTTCTAGCTTCAATTACATTGGGATTAGATAACTGATTGGAGGCTTTTCTCTTTGCTAATATATACATTTAGTTCTGTAAATTTCCCTCTCAGTACTACTTTAGTTATACTACACAAATTTTCATGTTATATTTTCATTTTCATTCTATTCATTGTATTTCTTATGTCACCTGAGATTCTTCTTTCATTCATGTGGATCATGTAGACAGGTATATATTACCAACACTTTACAAGTGTTGGCAGATGTTCCTGTTGTTGTTCTATTATTGATTTTGTTTGATGCCATTGTGATTAAAGAGTACAGTAGGATTTCAGTTCTTTTATAGTCTTGAGATTTTGTTTATGGTCAAGATAGGATCTCTTGATTTTGATGTGAGCACTTGTGGAAAAAATGTATACTCCTGTTATATAGAATTGTATTCATTGATTTGTCCTGCTAAAACAAAGTCATAGAGAGGGTAAGTTAAACAACAGGAATTTATGTATTACAGCTCTGGAGTCTAAAGTGTCCAAGATCAAGTTGCCAGACATCTCTGTTCTCTGGTGAGGCCTTTCTTATGATTTGCAGATCATCACCTTCTTGGCATGTCCTTTCATGCCAGAGAGTGGGCAAAGCAAGCTCTCTGGTCTCTCTTCTTAAAGAGATACTAACCCTGGGACTTCCCTGTGGGTCTAGCAATTAACACTCCATGCTTCCGCTGCACGGGCACAGTTCCATCCTTGGTCAGGGAACTAACATCCCACATTCTGTGTGGCTCAGGCATACTAATTCCATCATTCATAGGGGCTCCACATTCAAGACCTTATCTAAGCCTAATTACCTTCCAAAAGCCCCATCTCCAAATACTACCTCTCTGGATTGGGACTTGAATATATGCTTTCTTTTGAGATTAATGGTTACATGATACTTCTTTTTTAAATCCTTTTACTTTCGACCTGTCTATATTATTATATTCAAAAAGAGTTTCTTGTATACAGTTCGGTCATGTTTTTGGACATGACCAATCTCTTGACCAATTTTTATGCCAATCTTTCAATTGTCATATTTAGACTTTTACACTGAATGTAATTATTGATATGTTTTGGTTTACATTTGCCATTGTATTTTTGTATTTTTCATTCTCTTTTTATTTTCATTTCTCTGTTTTCAGTTTTTTGTCTTCCGGTTGGTTCTGAAACATTTTTTAGAATTCCATTTTGATTATCTATAGTGGTTTTGAATAATCTTTTCTTATGGCTTTTCAGTGGTTGCTCTAGGTATTACTGTATACACATGTGTACTCAATGTATTAACATCATCATTTTTTTTAACATCATCATTTTAACATGTAGAGGGATTACAGAAGCTTTGCCTTCATATGTGTCTTGTTGCCCTCCCCCATTTATAATCTAATTATATTAAATATTTCCTCCATATACATAAAGAACCTCAGTGTTAGAACTATTGCTGTAACTATCAAACATAATTTATAAAACTCAACAGGAGAAAAGCCTATTGTATTTACCAGTAGTTTTGTTTACCATTTGCTAACTATCTAGCATTTCCTTTCTGTTTTGAGAACTTACTTCCATCATATTTTTAGAGTGAATCTGCTTATGACAGACCTCTTACTTTTCCTTCATTTGGGAATGCCTTAAATAAATAAATATATAGAATATATTTACTGGTATAAGATTCTGGGTTGACAGTTCTTTCCTTTAATGCTTAAAACTCTTATGTTACGTGCTTTTAGCTTTGTGTTTTTTTTTTTTTTTTAAGCCATTCACTGTTATTTAACTGCTTTTCCCCTCGAGACATGTTTTCTTTGGATACTGTCAAGATATTTATTTTTCTTTAGTTTACAGAAGTTATGATGTATCCTGAATGGGTATTTTTATTTTATTTTATTTGAGTTTCACTTAGCTGTTTGTCTCTTGCAAACTGGAAAATTTCTGCCATTGTTTAGATACTTTTTTTTTTTTAGATCCATCCCTTTTTTTGTTTTTCTCGTTCAGGAGGTCCAATGACATGAATGTTAAATCTTTCTAGAAGTCCCACAGGTATCTGAGATTCTCTTCATTTGTTTTGTTAAGTCTATTTTCTCTCTTTAGTTCAGACTAGATAATTTCTATTATTTTATCTTTCAGGTTAGCTATTCTTCTGTCTCCTTCCTCCTTTTCACTGAGCTTTTTGTTTTGATTATTGTATTTTTAATTTCTAAAAACTTTGCTGAGATTTCCTATTTCATAGCTGAGCCTTTTTATTTTCACTTGTTTCACTCATAATTGCTCACTGAAGCCTTTTCATCGTGCTGCTTTAGTCTTTGTTACTTTTCACGTCTCTCTTATCTCAGTGTAAGTATGTATTGATATAGATAGATAGTTTTTTATTCATTTTGAATAGTTCTGGTTCTAGATATGATGAATGATATATTTTTTTAATTAGTCTCATCAGTTCAGTTCAGTTCAGTATCTAGTCATGTCCGACTCTTTGTGACCCGATAAACTGCAGCATGCCAGGCCTCCCTGTCCATCACCAACTCCCAGAGTCCACCCAGACCCATGTCCATCAAGTTGGTGATGCCATCCACCCATCTCATCCTCTTTCATCCCCTTCTCCTCCTGCCCCCAATCCTTCCTAGCATCAGGGTCTTTTCCAATGAGTCAACTCTTCTCATGATGTAGCCAAAGTATTGGAGTTTCAGCTTCAACATCAGTCCTTCCAATGAACACCCAGGACTGATCTCCTTTAGGATGGACTGGTTGGATCTCCTTGCAGTCCAAGGGACTCTCAAGAGTCTTCTCCAACACCACAGTTCAAAACTACCAATTCTTCAGCATTCAGCTTTCTTCACCATCCAACTCTCACATCCATACTTGACTACTGGAAAAACCATAGGCTTGACTAGACGGACCTTAGTTGGCAAAGTAATGTCTCTGTTTTTCAATATGCTATCTAGGTTGGTCACAACTTCCTTCCAAGGAGTAAACGTCTTTTAATTTCATGGCTACAATCACCATCTGCAGTGATTTTGGAGCCCCCCCAAATAAAGTCTGACACTGTTTCCACTGTTTCCCCATCTATTTCCCATGAAGTGATGGGACTGGATCTCATGATCTTATTTTTCTTAATGTTGAGCTTAAAGCCAACTTTTTCACTCTCTTTCACTTTCATCAAGAGTCTTTTTAGTTCCTCTTCACTTTCTGCCATAAGGGTGGTGTTGTCTGCATATCTGAGGTTATTGATATTTCTCCCGGCAATCTTGATTTCATCTTGTGTTTCATCCAGCTCAGTGTGTCTCATAATGTACTCTGCATACAAGTTAAATAAGCAGGATGACAATATACAGCCTTGACGTACTCCTTTTCTTATTTGGAACCAGTCCTTTGTTCCATGTCCAGTTCTAACTGTTGCTTCCTGACCTGCATACAGGTTTCTCAAGAGGGAGGTCAGGTGGTCTGGTATTCCCATCTCTTTCATAATTTTCCATAGTTCATTGTGATCCACACAGTCAAAAGCTTTGGCATAGTCAATAAAGCAGAAATCGATGTTTTTCTGGAACTCTGTTGCTTTTTCGATGATCCACCAGATGCTGGCAATTTGATCTCTGATTCTTCTGCCTTTTCTAAAACCAGCTTGAACATCTGGAAGTTCATAGTTCACGTATTGCTGAAGAGTGGCTTGGAGAATTTTGAGCATTACTTTACTATCCTGTGAGATGAGTGCAATTGTGTGGTAGTCTGAGCATTCTTTGGCATTACCTTTCTTTGGGAATGGAATGAAAACTGACCTTTTCCGGTCCTGTGGCTGTTGCTGAGTTTTCCAAATTTGCTGGCATATTGAGTGCAGCACTTTCACAGCATCATCTTTCAGGATTTGAAATAGCTCAACTGAAATTCCATCACATCCACTAGCTTTGTTTTTAGTGATGCTTTCTAAGGCCCGCTTCACTTCACATTCCAGGATGTCTGGCTCTAGGTGAGTGACCACACCATCTTGATTATCTGAGTCGTGAAGATCTTTTTTGTACAGTTCTTCTGTGTATTCTTGCCACCTCTTTATATTTTCTGCTTCTGTTATGTCCGTACCATTTCTATCCTTTATCGAGCCCTTTTTTGAGTGAAATGTTCCCTTGGTATCTGTAATTTTCTTGAAGAGATCTCTAGTCTTTCCCATTCTGTTGTTTTCCTCTATTTCTTTGCATTTGTCGCTGAAGAAGGCCTTCTTATCTCTCCTTGTTATTCTTTGGAACTCTGCATTCAGATTGGAATATCTTTCTTTTTCTCCTTTGCATTTTGCTTCTCTTCTTTTCAAAGCTATTTGTAAGGCCTCTTCAGACAGCCAGTTTGCTTTTTTACATTTCTTTTCCATGAGGATGGTCTTAGTCCCTCTCTCCTGTACAATGTCATGAACCACTGTCCATAGTTCATCAGGCACTCTATCTGTCAGATCTAGTTCCTTAAATATCTTTCTCACTTCCACTGTATGATCATAAGGGATTTGATTTAGTTTATACCTGAATGGTCTAGTGGTTTTCCCTACTTTCTTCAATTTAAGTCTGAATTTGGCAATAAGGAGTTCATGATCTGAGCCACAGTCAGCTCCCAGTCTTGTTTTTGCTGACAGAGCTTCTGCATCTTTGGCTGAAAAAAATATAATCAGTCTGATTTAGATGTTGACCATCTGGTGATGTCCACGTGTAGTCTTCTCTTCTGTTGTTGGAAGAGGGTGTTTGCTATAACCAGTGTGTTCTCATGGCAAAACTATTAGCCTTTGCCCTACTTCATTCTGTACTCCAAGGCCAAATTTGCCTGTTACTACAGGTGTTTCTTGACTTCCTACTTTTGCATTCCAGTCGTCTATAATGAAAAGGACATCTTTTTTGGGTGTTAGTTCTGAAAGGTCTTGTAGGTCTTCATAGAACCAGTCAACTTCATCTTCTTTAGTGTTACTGGTTGGGGCATAGGCTTAGATTACTGTGATATTGAATGGTTTGCCTTGAAAATGAAAAGAGATCATTCTGTTGTTTTTGAGATTGCATCCAAGTACTACATTTCGAACTCTTTTGTTGACCATTATGGCTACTCCATTTCTTCTACCGAATTCCTCCCCACAGAAGTAGATAAAATAGTCATCTGAGTTAAATTCACCCATTTTAGTCCACCTTGTCATCTCCTGTTTGACCACTTCTAATTTGCCTTGATTCCTGGACCTAACATTCCAGGTTCCATCACTTCATGGCAAATAGATGGGGAAACAGTGGCTATCTTAACAGTGATTTTAGAGCCCAACAAGAGGAAATCTGTGACTTCTACCTTTCTCCCTTCTATTTGCCATGAAGTGATGAGACTGGAGGCCGTGAGCTTTTTTTTTAATACTGAGTTTTAAAACTTAAGCTGGATTTTTCACTCTCCTCCTTCACCCTCAAGAGTTTCTTTAGCTCCTCTTTGCTTTCTGCCATTAGAGTGATATCATCCACATAGAACATTTTTGTTGATTCCTCAGTTTTGTGGAAAATTCTTTGAGAGGGAATACCAGACCAGGTGACCTGCTTCCTGAGAAATTTGCATGCACATCAAGAAGCAGCAGTTAGAACTGGACATCAAACTACAGACTGGTTCCAAATAGGAAAAGAAGTACCTCAAGGCTGTATATTGTCACCCTTCTTATTTAACTTATATGCAGAGTACATCATGAGAAATGCTGGACTGGATGAAGCACAAGCTGGATTCAAGATTGCCAGAAGAAATATCAATAACCTCAGATATGCAGATGATACCACCCTTATGGCAGAAAATGAAGAACTAAAAGCCTTTTGATGAAAATGAAACAAGAGAGTGAAACTGTTGGCTTAAAACTCAACTTTAAAAAAACTAAGATCATGGCATCCAGTCCCATCACTTCATGGCAAATAGATGGGGAAACAATGGAAACAGTGAGAGACTTTATTTTTGGGGGCTCCCTAATCACTGCAGGCTTTGACCTAAGCCATGAAATTAAAAGATGCTTGCTCCTTGGAAGAAAAGTTATGACCAACCTAGACAGCATCTTAAAAGCAGAGTCTTTACTTTGCCAACAAAGGTCCGTCTAGTCAAAGCTATGGTTTTGCCAGTAGTCATGTATAGATGTGAAAGTAGAGTATAAAGAAAGCTGAGCGCCAAATTGATGCTTTTGAACTGTGGTGCTGGAGAAGACTCTTGAGAGTCCCTTCGACAGCAAGGAGATTCAACCAGTCCATCCTAAAGGAAATCAGTCTTGAATACTCGTTGGAAGGACTGATGTTGAAGTTGAGACTCCAATACCTTAGCCTCCTGATGCGAATAACTGACTCATTTGAAAAGACCCTGATGCTGGGAAAGTTTGAAGGTGGGAGGATAAGGGGACAACAGAGGATGAGATGGTTGCATGGCATCACCGACTCAATGGACATGAGTTTGAGTAAGCCCCAAGAGTTGGTGTTCGACTGGGAAGCTTGGCGTGCTGTAGTCCATGGGGTCTCCAAGAGTCAGGCACAACTGAGTGACTGAACTGAACTGAAGAATTTTCTATATCTGAGATTATATCACCTGTAGATAAAATTCTGTTGTCTGAGTCACTTACCTGTGTGCTTTTAACTTATGTAATAAGTTTCTCTTAGCTTATCTTTGAGTTTCTAGATTTCACTTTATTACTATGAACTGCATTACTTTATCAATTCCAAGATATTTTAATACTTAAAATAGGCCCCTGAGAGTTAATGCCTCAAAATTTTCTTAGGTATGTCAATTAAGTAGGACATTCAATTATAATTTTTTTGTTTTCCTCACTGTACCATCCACCTGATCACTATCCCCATACATTATCCTTTTTAAAAATGGAAGTATAGTTGGTGTACAATATTATGTGTTAGGTATGCAACACAGTGATTCACAATTTTTAGAGGTTCTGTTTCATTTAAAGTTATAAAACATTGGCTATATTCCCTCCCATTCATGTATTTTAAAACGTTTCCCAACTAGTTACTATTCTGTAGTAAAATTAATGCTTACTTGAGAACATTTCATGTAAACAGCCCATAGAAAATGTAGATCGTGATAACATGAATAGCTTAGAATAGTGGTTCTCAGATTTAAAGTGCATTCAAGCACCTGGAGGGCTTGTTAACACTCCATTCCCAGAAAGCAGTGAGAATTGGCAAGCTTCCAGTAGTGCTGCTGCTCTGGGAACCACACTTTAATAATCACTGCTTTAGAGAAATGATGACAGATCATTAATTTTAGATGATTAAGGGACTATACAGTTGCTTTGAGAAAAAGACAAAAAATTGCAATAAGTAAACTAGATATTAGATCTAAAACATTTAAATGTTGATATTTAAAAGATGACAGTTTTATATTTTTAATGAAATTTGGGTCTTCCCATTTTTCAGCAGTATTATATGAGATATCTGAGAGGCCAAAGAAGTATACATTTTGTTACAAAGAGAAGAATATAGCAAAAAATCAGAGGTATGATGATCCTTTGCTCTGTGAGCGTAAAATAATGCCATTTCATTGGACCCTAAGCAAAGAGCATTTGAATGGGTATATTAAACTATACTCTGTGGCAAGTGTATGATATGCAAAGTCTTTTCTAGAGCTCAGAATTGACATGAGAAACGCTCTATTCATTAATCTGAATGATGATGCCTAGCCTGGTATTACTATGCAAATATCATCATACTACACTTTCTTCTAAACTTAATCATTTTTTTCCCTTGAGTTAATGAATATAAGTGATACCGGCATTAAGACTACTCCCATTAATAGTTTGACCATTTGTCTAGATCATGGTGAACTTAGAAATATTTTTCCCTGGAGATCACTAACTATAAGGAAGAAAAATTAACATAGTGAAATGTCAGACTGAAGTCTATTAGACATTATTCTTGGGAAGTTGTTATAAGTGTTAATAAAAATGCTTGTGAATATTCATCAGATAACAGTTATTCTTTTATAGACAAATACATCAGAGTTATAAAGTATTTTCTTTTCTCTTCTAGCTCTGTTGGCTTAGCAAAAGCAGCTCTAGAAGCAATTAATGGATTCAACCTCTTTGGCAACCAGGTAAAAAAACAGCAGTAACAACAACAAACTTTATTTTTTTGAATTACATGTTTAACTTGGCCATTTTTTAACCAAGTCATTCATCATGATTAGAGAATGTGTGAAATTTATGTAGCAGCCCATGGTTGAACAACCTTTCCTTTGAATATCATTTGCTTGTTAAATTTTGGTTTGCTAACTGAAAAAAAAAAAAAGATTGCTTAATTTAACAATATAACTCTTGATAAAGAATTTTCATTTTCCAAGTTCAGTAGCTTTTCTCTCTAGTCTTTTGTTCAACTTTCAACATTTTTGTATATTCCTTGCGTTATATACTAAATATTTTACTTGTCAGTTCCCTTGCTGGTTTTAATTTAATGTATATAGGTGTATATTTCATGCAGAGGGCAAATTTGCTTAAGGTGTGCAGCCAAGGAATTGGAAATTGGAATCCTTGCTTAACCCTCAACTGACTGTATTTATTTGTCTAAATCTCATTTTCTTTGAGATAAAAGGGAAACCCTCAGGATTGCCTTGAATTTTTAACTGATTTCTGCACCTAATCAAGTGACCATGGATTGAGTTGTCAATGGAAGAAATAATATGCAGTAATACTGGTTATTTCTCTGGATTAAAAAGTAGACTAATTTTCTTTAGCAGTTTTTGTAAAGATACCCATAGAGGATAAATGCAAGGAGAAACACACCAAGGCACATACTAATCAAACTAATAAAGATTAAACACAAAGAAAGAATATTACATACATCAAGGGAAAAGCAACAAGTAACATATAAGGGAAATCCCATACTATTAACAGCTAATCTTTCAGCAGAAATTCTGCAGGCCAGAAGGGAATGACAGGATATATTTAAAGTACCAAAAGGGAAAAATCTACAACCAAAATTACTCTACCTGGCAAGGGTCTCATTCAAAATTGATAGACAAAAGCTTTACAGATAAGCAAAAATTACGAGAATTTAGCACCACCAAGCCAGCTTTACAGCAAACGCTAAAGAGATTCCTATAGGCAGGAAACACAAGACAAGGAAAAAACCTGCAAAAACAAACCCCAAACAGTTAAGAAAATGTCAGTTGCTCAGCTGTTTCATTCATATTCAACTCTTTGCGACCCTATGGACTGTAGCCCTCCAGACCCCTCTCTCCGTGGGATTCTCCAGCAAGAATACTCTAATGGGTTCACATGCCCTTCTCCAGGGGGTCTTCCCAATCCAGTGATTAAACCTACATCTCTAGCATTGGCAGGCAGGTTCTTTACAATTAGTGCCACCTGGTAAGCCCCACATCAGTAATTACTTTAAATGTAAATGGATTAAATGTTCCACCCAAAAGACACAGACTGACTGAATGGATACAAAAACACCCATATATATGCTATCTACAAGAGACCAACTTCAAACCTAGATACATATACAGACTGAAAGTGAGAGGGTAGAAAAAGATATTCCATACAAATGGAAATCAAAAATAAGCCAGAGTAACAATTCTCATGGGCTTCTCTGGTGGTGCAAATGGTAAAAAAAATCTGCCTGTAATGTGGGAGACCTGGGTTCAATCCCTGGGTTGGGAAGACCCCCTAGAGGAGGGTATGGCATCCCACTTCAGTATTCTTGCCTGGAGAATTCCCATGGTCAGAGGAGCCTGGCAGGCTACAGTCCATGGGAGCGCAAAGATTCAGACACAACTGAACAACTAAACACAGCACAGCAATTCTCATATCAGACAAAACAGACCTTAAAGAATGTTACAAGAGACAAAGAAAGACACTACAGAAAGATCAAGGGATCAATCCAAGAAGAACACGTAACAATTGTAAATATTTATGCATACAACATAGGAGAACCTCAGTATATAAGGCAAACACTAACATATATAAAAGGGGAAATCGACTGTAGCACAGTAATAGTAGGGGACTTTTAACACCCCACTTCACACCAGTGGACAGATCATCAAAAGAGAAAATAAGGAAACACAAGCCTAAAATTACACATTAGATCAGATAAACCTAATTGATATCTTCAGGACATTCCATCCAAATGAAGAATACATTTTCTTCTTAAGTGCACATGTAACATTCTCTAGGATAGACCACATCTTTGGTCACAAGTCAAGCCTCATTAAATTTAAGAAAATTGAAATTGTGTCAAGCATCTTTTCTGACCACAGTGCTATGAAACTAGATATCAGTTACAGGGAAAAAACTGTAACAAACACAAGCACATGAAGATTAAACAACAGGAACACATGGAGATTAAGCAATATGTTTATAAGTAACCAACAGGTTACTGAAGAAATAAAATGGGAAATAAAAAAGTCTTAGAAGCAAATGACAATGAAAACACAATGATGGAAAACCTATGGAATGCAGCAAAAACAGTTCTAAGATGAAACTATAGCAATACAAAAAACAAGAAAAACATCACATAGACAATATAACTTTACAGCTAAAACAACTGGAAAAAGAAGAACGAAAAGACCCCAAAGTTAGTAGAGGGAAAGAAATCATAAAGATCAGAGCAGAAATAAATGAAAAAAGAAATGAAAGAAACAATAATAAAGATTAATAAAACTAAAAGCTGGTTCTTTGAGAAGATAATCAAAATTGACAAATCATTAGCGAGATTGGTTAAGAAAAAAGGGAGAAGAATCAAATCAACAAAATTAGAAATGAAAAAGGAGAGGTTATAGCAGACAACACAGAAATACAAGGATCATAAGAGAGTATTACGAGCAACTATATGCCAACAAAATGGACAACCTTGAAGGCAAGAACAGATTCTTAGAAAAGTTCAACCTTCCAAGACTAAACTAGGAAGAAATAGATGTTATGAGCAAACCAATGACAAGCACTGAAATTGAAACTGTGATAAAAACAAAATCTCCCCAAAACTAAAACCCCAGAGCCAGATGACTTCATAGTTGAATTTTATTCAACATTTAAAGAAGAGCTAATGCCTATCCTTCTCAAACTGCTCCAAAAAACTGCAGAGGAAGGAACATTGCCAGACTCATTCTGTGAGGCCACCATTACCATGATAATCAAAACCAGACAAAGACATCACAAAAAGGAAAATTATAGGCCAGTGTCACTGATGAATATAAATGCAAAAATCCTCAACAAACTTCTAGCAGGCAGAATCCAACAACACATTAAACAGGTAATATGCTATAATCAAGTTCTGTTTATCCCAGGGATGCAAGGACTCTTCATTATATGCAAATCAGTCACTGTGATATACTGTATTAAGAGGTTGAAAGATAAAAACCATATGATTATCTCAATAAATGCAGAAAAAGCTTTTGATAAAAACTCTTCAAAAATTGGGTATAGAAGGAACCTACCTGAACATAATAAAGGCCATATATGATAAACCAACAGCAAACATTATTCTCAGTGGTGAAAATATGAAAGCATTTTCTCTGAGATCAGGAACAATACAAGGGTGCCCATTCTTGCTGATGTTATTCAACATAATTTTAGAAGTCCTAGCCACAGCAGTCAGAGAAGAAAAAGAAATATAAGAAATCCAGATTAGAAAAGAAGTAAAACTCAGTTTGCAGATGACATGATATTATACATAGAAAATCGTAAAGATGTTATCAGAAAATTACTAGAGCTAATTAGTGAATTTAGTAAAATTGCAGGTTACAAGATCAATACACATAAATCACTTACATTCCTATATACTAACAATGAAAAATAAGAAAGAGAAATTAAGAAAAATCCCATTCACCATTACAACAAAAAGAATCAACGGACTAGGAATAATCCTACCAAAGAAGCAAGATTTTTATACAGAAAACTATAAGACCCTGATGAAAGAATTCAAGAATGACATAAGAAGATGGAGAGATATTGCATTTTCATGGGTACAAGGAATCAATATTGTGAAAATGACTTTATTACCAGAAACAATCTGCAGATTCAGTGCAATCTCTATCAAATTACCAATGGCATTTTTCACAAAACTAGAACAAAAAAATTCACAATTTGTATAGAAACACAAGAGACCCCAAATAGCCAAAACAGTCTTGAGAAAGAATGGCACTGAAGGAACCAACCTTCTTTACTTCAGACTATACTACAAAGCTGCAGTCATTAAGACAGTATAATACTGTCAAAAAAAACAAAAAAGCAAAAATATAGACCAAGGGAACAAGATAGAAAGCCCAGAGATCAACCAATGCACCTATAGACACCTTATCTTTGACAGAGGAGGCAAGAAAGTGCAATGAAGCAAAGATACTCTCTTCAATAACTGGTGCCAGCAAAACTGGACAGCTGCATTTAAAAATGAAATTAGAACACTCCCTAACACCATACACAAAGATAAACTTATAATGGATTAAAGACCTAAATGTAAGACCAGAAACCATAAAACTCTTAGAGGAAAACATAAGCAGAATACTCTATGACATAAATCTCAGCAAGATCCTCTGACCCACCTCCTACAAGTTATGGAAATAAAAATCAACCGTGGTGCCTAATTAAACTTAAAAGCTTTTGCATAATAAATGAGGCTTATAAACAAAGTGAAAAGACAATGCTCAGGAAGGGAGAAAATAATTGCAAATTAAACACCTGAATTATATTTGTATTTCCAAAATATAAAAGCAGCTCTTACCCAGAAAAACAAACTGCCTAATCAAAAATTGGGCAGATGGCCTAAACAGACATTTCTCCAAAGAAGGCAAAGAGAAGACCAATAAACACATAAAAATATGCTCAGCATCACTCATTATTAGAGAAATGCAAGTCAACACTGCAGTGAGATATTACCTCACACCTCAGAATGGCCATCATCAAAAAAATCTATCAACAGTGAATGCTAGAGAGGGTGGGGAGCAAAGGGAACCTTCTTGCACTGTTCATGGAAATGTAAATTGATACAGTAACTGTGGAGAACAATATGGAGAGTCCTTAAAAAACTAGGGATAAAGCTACCATATGACACAACAATCTCACTACTGGGCATGTACCTTGAGAAAACCATGTTGAAAATGACACATGTACCGCAATGTTCACTGCAACAATATTTACAATAGCCAGGACATGAAAACAACCTAGATGCCAATTGACAGATGGATTAAAAAGCTGTGGTACATATATGCAGTGGAGTATTATTCAACCATAAAAAGGAACACGTTTGTGTCCATTCAAATGAGGTGGATGAACCTAGAACCTATTATACAAAGTGAAGTAAATCAGAATAACTAATACTGTATATTAACACATATATATGGAATCTAGAAAGATGGTACTGATGAACCTATTTGCAGGGCAGCAGTGGAGATGCAGACATGGAGAACAGGCTTGTGGACACAGAGGTGAAGGAGAGGGTGAGACAAATGGAGAGAGTAGCATGGAAATATATAAACTACCATATGTAAAACATATCAATAACCTCAGATGTGCAGATAACACCAGACTAATGGTAGAAAGCAAAGAGGAACTAAAGAACCTCTTGATGAAGTAAAAGAGGACAGTGAAAAATCTGGCTTAAAACTCAACATTCACGAAACTAAGATCATGGCATCTGGTCCCATCACTTCATGGCAAATAGTTGGGAAAACAATGGAACAGTAGCAAACTATTACCTTGGGCTCCAAGATCACTGTGGATGGTGACTGCAGCCATGAAATGAAAAGATGCTTGCTTCTTGGAAGAAAAGCTATGACCAACCTAGACAGTGTAGTAAAAAGCAGGGACATCACTTTGCTGACATAGGTCAGTATAGTCAAAGCTATGGTTTTTCCAGTAGTCAGGTATGGATGTGAGAGTTGGACCATAAAGAAGAACTGATGCTTTTGAACTGTGGTGTTGGAGAAGACTCTTGAGAGTCCCTTGGACAGCACGGAGATCAAAGCTGTCAATCCCAAAGGAAATTAACTCTGAATATTCATTGGAAGGATTGATGCTAAAGATGAAGCTCTAATACTTTGGCCACCAGATGTGAAGAGCCAACTTATTGAAAAAGACTCTGATGCTGGGAAAGATTGAAGGCAGGAGGAAAAGGTGATGACAGAGAATGAGATGATTGGATAGCATCACTGATTCAATGGCCATGAGTTTGAGCAAACTCCTAGAGATAGTGAAGGACAGGGAAGCCTGACGTGCTGCAGTCCATGGAGTCGCAAAGAATCAGACACTACTGAGCTACTGAACAACAATGTAAAATAGATAGCCAGTGGGAATTTGTTGTATTACTCAGGGAGCTCAAACTGGTGCTCTGTGACAACCTAGAGGTGTCTTATGTAGTGGGAGGTGGGAAGGAGTTTCAAGAGGGAGAGGATATGCATGCCTGTGGCTGATGCTAGTGTATGGCAGAAACCAACACAACATTATAAAGCAATTAGCCTTCAATTAGAAATAAATTTTTTCAAAATGGGAGGGCAGAGGAAGTGTCCAACTAATACCATAATTAACCTCAAGCTATTCAATGCTAATCGAATCAGTGAAGATACGTTTTAGGAACTTAGACATGTAAAATGTGACATGGATTTTGTTGTGGCAGTTATAATACTATGTACCTCAAGTGTTGCATTTAAGAAAGTTTCAAGTTGGAGTTAGAAGCAGTTACTGGTTATAAGTGCCCAAGACGTGCCTCTAAGTCACTCTCTTCCACATTCTTTTTTCTCTCAAGACCTCTGGCTAGAGAAATGGAAGGATAAGAGCTCATAAAAATGAAGGGGTATATGAGCCTATTGAAAATCATGAGAATTAATACCATGCCTCTTCTGGAGATTTTTGGTCTTCTGACTTTGATCCCTTGGCTTATAACCACCATGTTTCTCTCTCTCTTAAGAGTCAACATACTCATGGAAAAGGATCCTACGTGTATCCTTCAATTCTTTTCATTTCCTTTTACCCCTTGTCTTACTCTCAATATATTCCTTTAAATATCTGTGTGTGAATATGTGTATATAAATATTTAAAGAATATATGTCTATATATACATATATATATATATATAGACAGATATGTATATACAGACAGATAAGGATGGATGAAAGGAGTTGAATGAGTGGAGTAGGAATCTGGCATAAAGGAATGGAATTGTATTCAGGGTCAAGACACAGGATCACTGTGGGCTCCTACTCCTCCAGTTAGCTTGTGACTTTGGCTAGATACTTATCTAAGTCTTAGCTTCCTCATTTAAAAAGATAGAGATATTGGCATTAACTCAGGAAGTAGTCTTGCAAATAAAAAGTAACTTAGCATCAGTCAATTCTGTCGCTCTGTCGTGTCCAACTCTTTGTGACCCCATGGACTGCAGCACGCCAGGCCTCCTTGTCTGTCACCAACTCCCGGAGCTTACTAAAACTCATGTGCATTGAGTCAGAGATGCCATCCAACCATCTCATCCTCTGTGGTCCCCTTCTCCTCCTGCCTTCAATCTTTCCCAGCATAAGGGTCTTTTCTTATGAGTTGGCTCTTTGCATCAGGTGGCCAAAGTATTGGAGTGTCAGCTTCAGCATCAGTCCTTTCAATGAATATTCAGGACTGATTTCCATTAGGATTGACTGGTTTGATATCCTTGCAGTCCAAGGGACGCTCAAGAGTCTTCAACAACACAGTTCAAAAGCACTAATTCTTTGGTGTTCAGCCTTCTTTATGCTCCAACTCTCAAATCCATACATGATGACTGGGAAAAACATACTTTGACTACATAGAGCTGTGTCGACAAAGTAATGGCTCTGCTTTTTAATACGCTATCTAGGTTGGTCATAGCTTTTCTTCCAAGGAACAAGAATCTTTTAATTTCTTGGCTGAAATCATCATCCACACTGATTTTGGAAACCAAAAAAAATAAAGTCTGACACCATTCCATTGTTTCCCCGTCTATTTGCCATGAAATGATGAGACCAGAAGCCATGATCTTAGTTTTTTGAATGCTGAGTTTTAAGCCAGAATTTTTCACTGTCCTCTTTCAATTTCATCAGGAAGTTCTTTAGTGCCTCTGCTTTCTGCCGTAAGAGTGGTGTCATCTTCATATCTGAGGTTACTGATATTTCTCGCGGCAGTCTTGATACCAACTTTTGCTTCATCCAACCCAGCATTTCTCATGATGTATGTACTCTGCGTGTAAGTTAAATAGAGAGAGTGACAATATACAGCCTTGATGTACTCCTGTTCCAGTTTGAAATCAGTCTGTTGTTCCATCTGCATTTCTAATTGTTCCTTCTTGACCTGCATACAGATTTTTTAGGAGGCAGGTAAGGTGGTCTCATATTCCCATCTCTTGTAAAATTGTCCACAGTCTGTTGTGATCCACACAAAGGTTTGGCATATTTAATGAAGCAGAAGTAGATGTTTTTCTGGAATTCTCTTGCTTTTTCTATGATCCAGCGGATGTTGGCAATTTGATCCCTGGTTCCTCTGCCTTTTTGTGTATCTGGAAGTTTGTATATCTGGAAGTTCTCAGTTCACGTACTGTTGAGGGCTTGGAGAATTTTGAGATTTTGAGCATTGCTTTGCTAGTGTGTGAGATGAGTGCAGTTGTGCGGTAGTTTGAACTTTCTTTGGGATTGGAATGAAAACTGACCTTTTCCATTCCTGTGGCCTCTACTGAGTTTTCCAAATTTGCTGGCATATAGAGTGCAAGACGTTCACAGCATCATCCTTTAGGATTTGAAATAACTCAGCTGGAGTCTCATCACCTGCACTAGCTTTGTTCATAGTGATGCTTCCTAAATCCCTGTTGACTTTGCATTCCAGAATGTCTGGCTCTAGGTGAGTGATCACACCATCATGGTTTGTGGGTCATTAAGATCTTTTTTGTATAGTTCTTCTGTGTGTTCTTGCCAGATCTTCTTAAAGTCTTTTGCTTTTGTTAGGTCCATACCATTTCTGTCCTTTATTGTCCCCATATTTGCATGAAATGTTCCCTTGGTATCTCTAATTTTTTTGAAGAAATCTCTGCTCTTTCCCATTCTATCGTTTTCTTCTGTTTCTTTGCACTGATTGCTGAGGAAGATTTTGTTATCTCTCCTTGCTATTCCTTGGAGCTGTGCATTCATATGGGTATATCTTTCCTTTTTTCCTTTGCCTTTTGCTTCTCTTCTTTTCTCAGCTACTTGTAAGGCCTCCACAGACAACCATTTTGCCTTTTTCCATTTCTTTTCCTTGGGGATGGTTTTGATCTCCGCCTCCTATACAGTGTTAGGAACCTCCATCCATAGTTCTTCAGGCACTCTATCAGGTCTAATCTCTTGAATCTATTTGTCACTTCCACTGTATCACTATAAGGGACTTGATTTGGGTCATACCTGAATGGCCTAGTGGTTTTCCCTACTTTCTTCAATTTAAGTCTGAATTTTGCAATAGAGTTCATGATCTGAGCCACAATTAGCACCCAGTCTTGTTTTTGCTGACTGTATAGAGCTTCTCCATCTTTGACTGCAAAGAATATAGTCAATCTGATTTTGCTATTGACCATGTAGTGATGTCCAGGTGTAGAGTCGTCTCTTGTGTTGTTGGAAGAGGGTGTTTGGTATGACCAGTGCTTTCTCTTGGCCAAACTCCGTTGGCCTTTGCCTGCTTCACTTTATACTCCAAGGCCAAACTTTCTTGTTACTCCATTTCTCTGTTGACCTCCTACTTTTGCATTCCAGTCCCCTGTAATGAAAAGAACATATTTTTTGCTGTTAGTTTTAGAAGGTCATATAGGTCATCGTAGAACTGTTCAACTTCAGCTTGTTAGGCATTAGTGGCTGGGGCATAGACTTGGATTACTGTGATACTGAATGGTTTGCCTTGGAAACAGATCATTCTGTCGTTTTTGAGATTGCACTCGAGTATTGCAGTTAGGTCCCTTTTGTTAACTATGAGGGCTGTTCCATTTCTTCTAAGGGATTCTTGCCCTTAGAAGTAGTTAGATGTAATGTAATGTAGTTAGATGTAATGGTCATCTGAATTAAACTTGCCCATTCCAGTCTATTTAGTTGACACTACATCCCTAGGACTTATTTATTTTATAAATGGAAACTTCTACCTTTTTACCACACCATTTTCTTCTTAATTATTGATCTTCTGAAGGAGGTATCTACTTCATGAATTCTTGCCCTTTGTGTGCTCTGGTGTTTGAGTGAAGACAAAAATTAATTTTTATTTTTGGGAATTGTTGGGTGGAAGATGCCTTTAAATTTGGTTATTATGTGTTTCTACACTTCCTTCCTTCTTTTTATAGAGACAGTAGTGTGAAAACTTACATTGCTCTATGTAAAATAGATAGCCAATGAGAATTTGCTGTATGACTCAGGGAACTCAAACAGCAGCTCTGTATCAGCATAGAGGTATGGGATGGGGAGGGAGATGGGATGAAGGTTCAAGAGGGAGGGGACATATGTATACCTGTAGCTGATCCCTGTTTATGTTTGACAGAAAACAACAAAATTCTATAAAGCAATTATCCTTTAATTAAAAAATAATTTTTAAAAAAATTTTCAGATTTGCCTTAGTTTAAAGAAAAAGGATTCATCATTTAAATCTTTACTCTGAAATTATTTTCAAAACATATTTTTGTTTGGGAGAAAAAAAGAAAATTTGATCAATTTAATTTTTCTAGTAAGTTTATAACAAAGGCCTCTTGCTGAAAGTGGAAGAGGAGAGTGAAAACTTTGGCTTAAAACTCAGCATTCAAAAAATTAAGATCATGGCGTTCAGTCCCATCACTTCATGGGAAATAGATGGGGAAACAGTGGAAACAGTGCCAGACTTTATTTTGGGGGGCTCCAAAATCACTGCAGATTGTGACTGAAGCCATGAAATTAAGGATGCTTGCTCTTTGGAAGAAAAGCTATAACCAACCTAGACAGCATATTGAAAAGCAGAGACATTACTTTGCCAATAAAGGTCTGCCTAGTCAAAGGTATGGTTTTTCCAGTAGCCATGTACGGATGTGAGAGTTGGACCGTAAGAAAGCTGAGCACTGAAAAATTGGTGCTTTTGATCTGTGCTATTGGAGAAGACTCTTGAGAATCCCTTGAAATGCATGGAGATCAAACCAGTCAACCCTAAAGGAAATCAGCCCTGAATATTGGAAGGACTGATGCTGAAGCTGAAATTCTAATACTTTGGCCACCTGATGCGAAGAACTGACTCATTTGAAAAGACCCTGATGCTGGGAAACATTGAAGGCAGGATGAGAAGGGGATGACAGAGGATGAGATGGTTGGATGGCATCACCTACTTGATGGACATGAGTTTGAGCAAGCTCTGGGAGTTGGTGATGAACAGGGAAGCCTGACATGCTGCAGGCCATGGGGTTGCAAAGAGTTGGACACAACTGATCAACTGAACTGAACTGAACATTTAGAAATTTATTCATATTTGACCATATATGTAGTGATATATAAATAGATATAGTGATATATAAATATTTGACAATACTTAAATAAATCATAATTTATACTTAGCAGATGTCAGAGACATCAACAACATTTTTGTGATTCTTGAGTCTGAGTCTCAGCTCTGTTCTTCTAAAACCCTAAGAATTAATACTCAGGTTCATCTCCTTCTGTAGCCTGAAAATTCCTTTAACAATATGTGAGTAGAATTACCTCTGCTGAGATGGGCTGCTGGAATCTACTGTTTGGTCAGTAAGTAAAAGTTGGCTGTTTACAGGCCCACTTCCACCTCAGCCATAGTGCAGACGGGCAGTTTCCATCAGTAAAAGTCATTTCTGCAGAATGTTTCTAGGCTGTGCCAAAGAGCTATAGGACAGCCTAATGCTGAACTAGATAAGAAAGTTTCCTGATCATGGTGATGTGGTTTTATTTCCAGGAGAATAGAAAAGGTCATGTATGGTACATATATACTGATCAGTTTCATCTTGGTTTATCTTTGAGGATAGTACGTGCATTAGATCAGGTTCAGGGAATGGCTAATGAGGAAAAGAAAGGCCTGGGCAATACTTTAAATCGTTTCACTTTGAGTTGAGAATAAAGGGATCATCTTATGGTCATGTTACCTGCCATGTTTCTTGACCTCTTTAATCAATAGGAATTGACCATAAACCAGACAAGAAATTCAGGCAAAGCATTTTTGGGTTCCCTACTGCAACAAGGAGGAACAAGAACAAGCAACATGTTCCCTTGCTCACTCGCTGTCGGGGGTCAAACTGGTTTCTTTGTATGTGGTTACAATAGAGATGTGTCCAGGGATCAGGCCTGAGGGGTGACTTAGGTGGTTTACCCACCCCTTTGGTGGTGTCTGCAGGGAGCAGGCAGTCAGTGCCCTAATCTTGCTCCAAGCTCTTCAGAAGTAGCAGCTGGGTTTCTTGGTTTCTTTGTATCTTTTGTCGGGAATCTGCCCCACTTGCTTGTGCACAGTTATTTTTAGTCTCTTATAGTTTTTTTGTGTTTTGTTGCTTGAGGAGATTTTTGTCCAGGTGCCAGCACTGCAGCGTAGGTCCCAGGACCCAGCCTGTTTTAGTTTAGATACCACCTTGGTCCTAGGTACCATCTCAGAAGTGTTTGTTGTGGTCATGGAGACCTGGATAGATGGTTTAGTACACTCGAACCGCTGGAACTCAAGTCAGGTTGAATCATTTTGTAATGTGTATAGTAGAAAACAATTAGAGAAACTCAGGTTTGAAGTAAAGTTTGAACTGTCAGTCTTCAACTATGCTCTTTAAATAGAGTCAGGATATTACAGCAGAGTTATAATTTCAGGAAGTAAAAGATGAAAATAAAACATCCCAAGTTAATCAGATACTCTGGAGTAGCATCCTTTCATATTCCTGTCTTTAACTGGAAAGATCAAGATACTGACAAATTGAGCTGAGGTCAGAATCTCAGAGGTGATGATTAAAAAGACTACTCATATTATGTAGAGTGTTCAAAGCAATACGGACATACCTAACTTCCTTTGAAATTTGCAGGCCAAAAATTAATGTGTCTGATAATTTAAAGTACGTGATAATTGATTCCATATGTAGGCCTCCTTGATGAGTTTTTTAAAAATTTGTTTCTGAATAGAAATAGATGCTCAGGGTTTCTTAGGTGAATTTTATTCTTCTGTAAATTCAGGCTATATACCTAAAAGCAGTGGTGTAGTTTTTAAGATGCCAGTCAAACAATATCATTTACTAGGCTTTGATCTTAGTGTAAAATAATCCATAATAGCATTATGGATTATTTTTCCTTTTGTACACATTTCTTAGAGGCTGGCAGAGGAAGAGATCTGAACAAGTATTTTGGTGAATCTAGATAAACGATTTATTCCTGACTAGAAAATAGAACTCTGGAGAAGGAAATGGCAACCCACTTCAGTACTGTTGCCTGGAGAATTCCATGGACAGAGAAGCCTGGCAGGCTACAGTCCATGCGGTTGCCAGAGTCGGACACAACTTAGCAACGAGAGAGAGAGAGAGAGAGAGAGAGAGAGAATAGAAATTGGCTGTTTATATGAATCAAATGATGACAAGAATTGCCAAATTTGCCATTTCACTTCATTACTTATAAATTACCCTACTTAGATTGCATCTTTTAAAAAATTCAATTCAAGGTAGACTGATTTGACATGTAATTAACTTTAATTATCAGCCTAAGGATAAATAAGTCCCATTCATTTGTATATTCATTTGACTTCCAACATCTCAAACACATTCATTTCTCTACACTTTTGTTCTAACTGCTCTACTTGCTCCCCCTTGCCCCCAAGTTCAGATCCTAGTTTTCTGGTCCTCACCTTTTTCATGAAATACCCCAAGCTCGCCAAGTTGTTTTCTGCTGTAAACTTTAGCGTTTATTCACTCACCTGGAACTTAGTTGTGTATTGCCATGTGCAGTGTTGTGTTGTTTAACATTCATCTGATTTAGGGCTGTATATCACCTGGGTCAGCTTCTTGGTATCAGAGGTCATGTTCTGTCTTGTGCCCTCAAAGCAGAGGGCACATTACTCTGACAGTGGCAGCTACTGCATGAAGATTTGTTGGACTCAATTTTGTCAGTAGGGATGAAAAGTAGGGACTTGCAAATAATAGAAAGATAGCTTAGCATTGATCTGGTTGAGAGACAGCCTCATTCATTCCTAGTTCATTTATTGTCAGAGTTAAAAGAAATTTAAGAAATAATTTTCAGATTGAGAAATCATTTTGTTTTATGAGCTAATACTGTGTACATTTTTCGTGTTAACCCATATTCATACACAGAGTGAGTGTGATATTTGGATCCAGGGGCTAGTACTACTAGATTTTTTTTTTCAGTCAGTGTATTTTATCTTCAGGGCAAATGCATCTTTGAAATTGGTGAGAAAGGTAATGAAGCAACATAAAATTTGTGATAATGTTCTTTCTTTTCTCATGTTTTTTTCTGAATATTCTCTTATAATGGAAGCAGTCGCTGTGTTCCAATTTCATTCTCTGTGTTTTCAAAATATCTATCTAGGTTCTTAATAAAAGGACAAAGCCATGTTTACTTAACAGCTGTACTATTGAAGATGGAAAGCACTAATGGCTAAAGAGTAAATTTTTTTTAACTTGGTTAGACCAGTTACCATTTTTGTTACCATTTTTGCTTTTTCTATTAAAACTTTTGGTTCTTATGTTCACTTGGTTTTTTTATTCAAGTTTTTGGTTCTTACTTGAAAGATAATTTTTAGTGTGGGAAATTACCTATCGTAGAACTGAAAGATGAAGTCTTCTGTGTCAGAGACTTAATTTTGAACTTTTGTTTCTGTTATACTAAGATTTAGCATCATTTTCAGTAAAATGGGGACACTAATGTCCACATAAGGGAATTAAATGAGATAATCCATGTGAAGCACAAAACACATTGCCTTACACATAGTGAATAATAGCAAGAATTATGTACATTATTTGAGATTCTCCTGTCTTCATATTTTAATCAAGTAGTTTTTATATCGGAAATTCTAGATATCTAAATTCATTTAGCTTGATCATTCTTTATTAGGTCTGTACAATTCAGATTTTGTGAATCCAAAGTAGTTCTTAATTCATTATTAGAAGTGTTAGCTAAACTATTTTTTATTTTTATTAAAATAAAAATCCGTTACTAGTTATCTTGTGATAAATACATTTTGGTTTATAAGAAAACTGACAGGATGGGAAAAATATAAAAATAACATTTATTTTTTTATAATTATAAAATTAGTATATTATTGCAAGAAATCTGAGAAATACTTGAAGGTATTTAAATAATTAAAATCTTCTGTAATGCCACTCTCAAATGCAACCAATGTTAATATTTTTGTAAACTTTTCTTTGCTTGTCTTTGTTTTTTAATTTTATTATTTTTGTAAATTAAGGTAACATTGATTTATAAATGTGAAATTTACTTCAGTGAGATTGCCCAGTTTTCTACAAATTCTTTTATGTTGATATAGGAAATTTTTTTTCTCTCTCATTCCAGGGCTGTTCTTGGTCAGTTATATTTGTGGATCTTGATGCGCACAATCGCAACCGGCAAACTTTATGCTCATTGTTACCCAGAGAATCAAGATCTCATGTGAGATATTTTTATAATAAATTAATATGAACTGTTGTTTATGATTGTTGTGTAGTTTTTTTCTTTATCCAAGAAAGTACTCCAAAGTGTTAGAAGTTGGTAGAAGAGGTAAGAAGAGAGAGTGTTGCTCCTCACTCCTCTGGCCTGTGGAGATCGTGTTCAGGAAGTGAGCTGCTTTGTCCTTTCAGTTTTTGTAGAGCTGTAGAGAACTATATATATATATATATTTTTTTTTTTTTTCGTTTTGAGAAAGTAGTAACATTATTCCAAAATGAAATTTTTTTGGTCATGAAATATTACATATTAGAAATGTAGAAAGATATTTTTCATAAGTTAAACTTCTTTTGAATAGAATTGCTTTCCTTATTTTTTTTCTCTCATTCTACTCACTTTTTTATCTGATAAACTCTTATATGCCTATATAGTACCTGATTTCCAATTTTTGTAGGGATTATTCATGGCCCTATTCTTGAAAATACCCAAAATGGAATAATTTAGTTATTTTAAGATAACTGCTTTATAGAAGTAATACAAGATTATGATAGGAGACAAATAGAGTTTACATAGAAGCAAATAATAAGAATATATCCATTCATTTTCCACTATTCAGTTATAATCTTAGGGTGGTACATTTGGGTTTGTATGTATTTTTATAAAACATATAATACTTTTATTTTACAAAACTGGAGGAGTATTGTTCATAATGCTTGATAAACTGTTTCTTTGAACGGACAAGTTTCTGTGTCAGTAAACATTTCTATAATTTTTATTGGCTGCTACTTTACTCAGCCAATTGTTGGACATTTAGATTGTTTTCTGGTTTTCACTATTATCAACAAATTGTTATGACAAACTAGTTGTAATGATCAATTATTGATGAAAATTTTTACACAATGATGTAATATACTAAAATTTGAGTCCAGTGTGGAACCTTGAAAATACTTCTTATAATTGAATGAAGTTTTATTTCCTCTGTAAGGCTCACTAAACCATGCCATATAAACACCTGTCTGTCCCTTGAAGCACAGCGGTCTCACTGTCAGTTAGATAACCTTAGTGGCTTTTCATCTCTGTGATTCTCCTTGGACTGTGCTGATCATATCACTATAGGCACTTATATTCCCTTCTTTTTCTTGCCCCTAGAACACAGATGCTGCCCTGCTCCCCTGCATCAGTTATCCGGCATTTGCCTTGGATGATGAAGTTCTCGTTAACCAGACGCTTGATAAAGTGATTAGAAAATTAAAAGGAAAATATGGATTTAAGCGTTTCTTGAGAGATGGATATAGAACATCACTGGAAGATCCCAATAGACGCTACTACAAACCAGCTGAAATTAAGGTATCAAAAATATTCCATATCAAGTAGCATAACAGGAGACAGACTTCTTGGCTTTGAATTATGGCTCTGCCGCTCATTAGCTGTCTGCCATTGGGCAAGTTAATTAACCTCTCTGTATATAATATTGTTCATTGGTAAAGTGATGTTAGTACCTACTATTATTGAGGTTTTATAAGAATTAAATCAATTAATGTATATAAAAGTATTTAGAACTGTGCTTGGCACGTAGTAAACTCTTGATAAACATTAGTGTGAAGGCCCATTTGCTCATATTGGGCCATATTGATTCATTGAGTAATTTTTCTTTTGTGCTTTCAATATTTTGCCTGCCTACTATACCATTTGTCTAAGATAATAGAAAATATCTATTTGTAATCTGATTTTCAATCTGTTAAGCAAATGCTCTTTTTCTATTTCATTTACGCACTTCCCTCTAAAATACACTCCTCTAAACATTTCGTTTCAAAGATTTTATATTTCAAATACATATACAGCAGTCACTGCCTGCTACTTCAGTAAAAGACCCTTGGGGAGTCAGTTTCTTAAATACTTGTCAAAATGTCCTCTGATCCCTCGTCCATCATTTTCCATTGAGAACATGGAAAAGTTCTCGAAGAATGAAGATATTTCAAGACTGGAGATCAAGTTTGAGTCTAGCCTCAAGTCTCAAATATCTCAGAGTAAATCGCTTTCCTTTTTTTCTTCCACCCCCACCAAAGTGGGGCTCCCCCAATGATAAAGAATCCGCCTGCAATGCAGGAGACACAGGAAATGCAGGTTTGATCCCTGGGTTGGGAAGATCCACTGGAGAAGGAAATGGCAACCCACTCTAGCATTCTTGTTTAGGAAATCCCAGTACAGGGGAACCTGTCGGGCTACAGTCCATGGGGTAGCAGAAAGTTAGATACAACTGACGTTGACTAAGCATGCATACATACCCTACATCTGCATTTATTCTAGCTGTTTTTAAGCTTCCCAGAAGATTATAAGACCTCCCAGAAAAGTAAGTATCCATTCACATTGCTGAAGACTATTGAAAATCATTAAAAAGAAAAAAATAACTCTAAACTCCCCTACCTGCCCGCTGTTGCTGCTCTCTTTGCTGTCACTTCTAAAGAGCTTGATATGTTCTAGTTGTGGGCTAGTTGAGCTAGTCCTAGTTGGACTTCAGCTTTCGTTACTTCTTCTTTGCTTGTTCCAGGAATGCAGAATTGCTGTTAAGTTTCCTTAACAAACAGTTTCCTTTAATGCATATCTAGTTTGTACTGTTTTTTTCACTTTGTGGAGTTCCTATAGCTCATCTCCCCAAAGACTCATCAAGCATTAGCTGAAACATTTCCATTCCTATAAACCCTTTCCTGACCCCCTGGGCAGGCTCAGATGCTTCATGTTCTTGATTCTTCATATATACCACATATAGACATTTTGTAATGTGCTACACTAGGGCAGATTTTCCATCTTTTTGACTCCATAGCCCTCTGTCTAGTGATGCCTGGTGTTACTAAGTACTAAGTAAATATTTATTAAATGAATGACTACTGTGTGATGGATTAATAAGTGAATGAGCTTTTGAATAATAAGAATTCTGAGAAAATTTTTTTGAAAAGAAGAAAGTACTTATAAAATCAGTCCAGTTTTTTTATTACAAGAAACTTTTTTATGATGCAAGTGTTCTAATTAATATCATTGTTCTAAATAATCATGAAATTTTTAATGTTTTATTTTCTGTTTTAGCTGTTTGATGGCATTGAATGTGAATTTCCCATATTTTTCCTTTACATGATGATTGATGGTGAGTTTTTCTCCTGAAATTTAAACTGTAGAGTATAATTAATTTAAAGAAGAGCTGAAATAAAGTATGACTCCTTTCAGCTAGCAAAATAGACTGCACTTAGTGATGTTAACTACTTTACAATTTTATATGCTATTCTGCTGCTTTCTGAGTTAATGTTAAATCATTAAGGGCTTCCCTAGTGGCTCAGATGGTAAAGACTCTGCCTGCAATGCAGGAAACCTGGGTTTGATCCATAGGTTGGGAAGATACCCTGGAGAACAAAATGGCAATCTACTCCAATATTCTTGCCTGGAAAATGCCATGAACAGAGGAGCCTGGAGGGCTGTACAGTCCATGGGGTCTCAAAGAGTCAGACACAACTGAGTGACTAACAATTTCACTTTCACTTAGCCTTCTGCTTTCTGAGTTAATGTTAAATCACTTAAGGAATTTAAAAAATACTTTGAAGTATTTTAAAAATGATACAAATATATTTTCATATTTATAAATAATTTTATGCATAGAAATTATGAATACTGCCATTTATGACATTGTGAATGTCTGTCTATAATATTTACACTTAAGAACAGAGAAATTTCAATTAAAATTCAGATTTTAGTTCTAAATGCTAACATGCTCTTCTAAAATCAGTGTCCCTGAAAACTATCATATACATTTATTTGCTTTACCTCTTTCCATTTTATTATTTACATACAAAATTAGCAAAATAATTACAATTGGGGTAATTTTTCTAAGGCAAAATTTCTGTGGTGCTTATTGAGCTCAAATGCTATTGGATTTTATATTTTACATTTTAGGTGTTTTTAGAGGCAATCCCAAGCAAGTAAAAGAGTATCAGGATCTTCTGACTCCAGTACTTCATCACACCACAGAAGGTATAGTTGGGATGCTTTTTCAAGACATTCTTTCTACCAGTGTTTCCTTAATGTTCCTTTGAAGTGTATAAATTATCCCCTTTTAAACAGAACAGTTTATATTCAATTGAAAAAATGAATAGGGCTGCAAATGGATTAGAAAAAGTAATCTTTTTACTTTTTATAATAAACTTGTTTTTTATAAAAAGAGCTCATTAGACAAAAGATGGAGATGGAGATGAATTTTAAGAGGTCATGGCTATAGTTACTACCCAATGGTTTGCCAGGTGTGTGGGTGTTCTTCATCTGTTACCTACTGTGAAACTCCTTCACTGTATGTAATATGATGATAATAAAAAATGACTAATTTTTATCCATGTCACCAGAAATGCTTTGTTCATGAATGCTGCCCCCTTTAGAGGGCTACTTAGGGAGCTTCTGCTCTAACCTAATGGTACTACCACTGCCAAGAATATTTTGGCCTCCTCATTGGAGATGTTTTCAGGGCTTTTAACACATTGTTTTGAATGTCTGCCATAGTTCTAAAATATCATCCTTTGTGGATGGATTTACTATTTTAGAAATGGTCAGAAGGCCCAGGCTTATGAGTAATGTATTGGTTTCAGTTAAGCACCAGCAGGGACCATAAAGGAACATAAGTGATTTTTCTGTATGACTCAAAAACTAATTCCAAAGGAGAAGTTCCAGATATCTTTGGTGTTTGGATTGATTGGTAAAATAACAACACCTAGAAGTTAAAAATTATGGTGTGTTGATTAAAAAAATGGATGGTCTTACAGACATGATGCACAAACCGACAATGACAGCAGTAGGCCCCATTCCTGTCTTACATGAAGTTTATGATATTCTTCGGGATTTTCCACAAATATCTTAGAGTCATTATATTATGTGCTCACGTTTTAAGATATTTATAATGTTGAAGTAGCAAAATGATTATGGAAAACATTGAATTTCAAATAAATGTTGATGTTTAAAACAAGTTATTTCTGTCTTTATGCTCCAAATAACCACTAGTCCAATGGTAGACATAATGTAATGAATGTTGTAATGAATATATTTAAAATCCCTGAATCATGTCTTTTAGTATTCAGTGAAAAATCATTGATGCATTGAGGTAATAGCTTGTGTATCACACTTAGGCTTCATCCTATTGAAAGAGTGATATTGAAACTATTCTCTGTGTTTCTTAGACCTTTTTACTGGTTTTAGACAGAGGTATCACTGTTGATTGGTACATGAATAAAGAAGCAAATTTTACAGAAATATGTGCAGTATTATGAGAAAAATTAAGTTCACTGTGGGCTGATAATACAAGAAGTCTTCTGTGGCACTATTAGAAAGTTGGTTCTCCCCCATTGATATCATCCACAGAGATGCTAGTCATAAATAATTTTTAGTTTCTACCAAGAGATATTTTTAAATGGGTTGGTCATGGGAGGAAGATGGATTTTTTTTTCTCTGCAATGATATTGAATGGTAGATAATGGGCTTAATGTTTAAAATGGGGATTTCTTTGCTCTCAGCAATTGCTCAGGGTTGTAATTCTTCACTCAAGATTATATAGTGTCTTGTTTGTAAAGCTTCCACAGACTAATCCTATTACAAATAGCTGCTTCTCTTGCTCTAAATATTTGTATACTTTATGTTTATTGATTCACTTAAAGGTGTTAAATGTTAGAAGAGATTATGTACATATCATTGGCTAACTTATAACATATGCTGTTCAAATTAGTTTTAAAGTAAACTTTTCCCACATTATTGACTGGGGATTTCTGAAAAGAGTCAAATTTTCCTATATCTTATTGGATAACCTGTCTTTGAAGGGAAAATTCAGGGAGGACACTGACTTGTTATATTTTAAATACTTATTTTTAAATTCCATAGGTTATCCTGTCATACCAAAGTACTATTATGTACCAGCTGATTTTGTAGAGTATGAAAAAAGAAACCCTGGTAGTCAGAAGCGATTCCCTAGCAACTGTGGCCGTGATGGAAAACTGTTTCTTTGGGGACAAGCCCTTTATATCATTGCAAAACTCCTGGGTAAGTGAAGAAGACTGGGAATTTTATCTTTTTTCCTTATTATCAAGATTTTAGAAATAAGTATGTCTTTGTTGGCATTTCTTTTGGATTTGGATGATGTTTCATGCTGTTAAGAGGCCTTGAGGGAGTTTTTTTTTTTAATTGGTGGAAAATTGTTTTACAACGTTATGTTGGTTTCTGCTGTACAACACAAATCAGTCATAATTATATATGGTGGTGCTAGTGGTAAAGAACCTGCCTGCCAGTGCAGGAGACATAACATGCAGATTGGATCCTTTTGGGGGGAAGATCCCTTGGAGGAGGGTGTGGCAACACACTCCAGTATTCTTGCCTGGAGAATTCCATGGACAGAGGAGCCTGGTGGTTTACAGTCCATGGGGTCACATAGAGTCAGACACAAGTGAAGCAACTTAGCACACACACACACGCCTCTCTCTTGAGCCTCCCTCCCCTCCCCCATCTCACCTCTTTAGGTCATCACAGAGGACCGAGCTGGGCTCCCTGTGTTATATAGCATCTTCCCACTGTAGTCAATGCTGCTTTCTTAATCTGTCACACTTTCACCTTCCTCTGCTGTGTCCACAAGTCCATTCTCTACTAGGTTCATCAGTACCATTTTTCTAGATTTCATATATACACATTAATATACTTGTTTTTCTCTTTCTGACTTACTTCACTCTGTATCAGAGGCTCTGGGTTCATCCATCTCACTACAGCTGACTCAAATTTGTTCCTTTTAATGGCTGAGTAATATTCCATTGTATGTATGTACCACATCTTCTTTATCCATTCATCTGTCGGTGGACATCTAGGTTGCTTCCATGTCCTGGCTAGTGTAAATATTGCTGCACTAAAGAGTGGGGCACATAGGTCTTTTAGAATTGTGGTTTTCCCAGGGTATATGCCCAACCCTGGGATTGCTGGGTCATATGGTAGATTTACTCCTAGTTTTTTTAAGGAATTTTCCTACTGCTTTCCATAATGGCTATATCAGTTTACATTCCCACCAACAGTGTGCAGGAAGTTCCCTTTTCTCCACATCCTCTATAGCATTTATTCTCTGTGGGGTTTTTTTGATGTTGGCCATTCTGACTGGTGTAAGCTGTTACCTCATTGTAATTTTGATTTGCATTTCTCTAATAATGGGTGATGTTGAACATCTTTTCATGTGTTTATTGGCCATCTGTATGTCTTCTTTGGAGAAATGTCTGTTTATGTCTTCTGCCCATTTTGATTAGATTATTTGTTTTTCTGATATTCAGCTGTATGAATTGCTTATATATTTTTGAGATTAATCCTTTGTCACTTGCTTCATTTGCAATTATTTGCTCGAATTCTGAGGGTTGTCTTTTCATCTTATATATAGTTTCCTTTCCTGTGCAAAAGCTTTTAAGTTTAATTAAGTCTCATTTGTTTATTTTTGTTTTTATTTCCATTAATCTAGGAGGTGAGTCAGAAAGAATCTTCCTGCCTATGTTTTCCTCTAAAAATAAAAATGAAAGTTACTCAGTCACATCCAGCTCTTTGCAACCCCATGAATTGTACAGTTCATGGAATTCTCCAGGCCAGAATACTAGAGTTGGAAGCCTTTCCCTTCTCCAGGGTATCTTCCCAACTCAGGGATTGAACCCAGGTCTCCTGCATTGCAGGCAGATTCTTTATGAGTTGAGTTACAAGGAAAGCCCAAGAATACTGGAGTGGGTAGCCTATCCCTGCTCCAGCGGATCTTCCTGACCCAGAAATTGAACCGGGGTCTCCTGCATTGCAGGCAGATTCTTTACCAACTGAGCTATCAGGGAAGAGCCATATAGTTTCTGGCCTTGCATTTAAATCTTTAATCTATTTTGAGTATAATTTTGTGTGTGGTGTTAGGAAGTGTTCTAATTTCATTGATTTACATGAAGATGTCCAGTTCTTCCAGCACTGCTTATTGAAGAGGCTGTCTTTTCTCCATTGTATATTCTTGACTCATTTGTTAAAAAAAAGATAGTCATAGGTGCATCAGTTTGTCTCTAGGCTTTCTATCTTGTTTCATTGGTCTTTGGTGTTTCTGTATTTGTGCTAGTACCATACTGTCTTGATGACTATAGCTTTGTAGTATAGCTTGAAGTCAGAAAGGTTGATTCTTCCAGCTCTCTTTTTCTCCTTCAAGATTGCTTTGGCTATCAGTCTTTTGTGATTCCATACAAATTGTGAAATTTATTCCTTGAAAACTGCCATTGGTAGTTTGATAGGGATTACATTGAATTTGTAGACTGCTTTGAGCAGCATAGTCATTTTGACAATATTGGTTCTTCCAGTTCAAGAATATAGTATATCTCTCCATCTATTTGTGTTGTTCTTGATTTCTTTCATCATTGTCTTATAGTGTCCTATATGCAGCTTTTTTGTCTTCTCTGATAGGTTTATTGTAGGTATTTGATTCTTTTTGTTTCAGTGGTGAATGGGATTATTTCCTGAATTTCTCTTTCTGACTTTTCATTGTTAGTGTATAGGAATGCAAGAGATTTCTGTGTATTAATTATATATCCTGAAACTTTACTAAATTCATTGATTAGCTCTAATAGTTTTTTGGTGACATTTTTTAGGGTTTTCTATGTATAGAAAACATATATTAAAAATATATTAAAAAATCTATGTATAGATGTTTGTCATATGCAGACAGTGAGAGTTTTACTTCTTCTTTTCCAGTCTGGGCTCCTTTTATATCCTTTTCTTTGCTCAGTGCCTTGGCTAGGACTTCCAAAACTATATTGAATAATAGTGGTGAGAGTGGGCACCCTTGTCTTGTTCCTGATCTTAGAGATTAACCCTTTCACTTTTTCACCAGGGAGAATAATGTTTGCTGTGGGTTTGTTGTATATAGCCTTTATAAAGTTGAGTTAGGTTCCTTCTATGCCAGTTTTCTGGAGAGTTTTTATTGTACATGGGTCTTCAATTTTGTTGAAAGATTTCTCTGCATCTATTGAGATGATCATATGGTTTTTATCTTTTAATTTGTTGATGTAGTATATCACATTGATTGATTGGCATGTATTGAAGAATCATTATATCCCTGGAGTCAACCCCACTTGATCATGGTATATGATTATTTTAATATGTTGTTGGATTCTGTTTGCTAGAACTTTGTTGAGGATTTTTTTATGTATCTTCATCAGTAATATTGGCATGTAATTTTCTTTTTTTGTGAAATCTTTTTCTGGTTTTGGTATTAGGGTGACGATGGCCTTATAGAATGAGTTTGGGAGTTTTTATCTTGGAGTTTTTTATCATGTAAAAGTATATTATTATGTCTTTTGCACTGAATGATGATGGACAGTTTCTGGGAAGAAAATCAAATAGGTGTTTGGGTACCATTATGATCATTTAGGCGCTGCATTCAGCTTACTGTATAGGTATCTAGCAGAAGGCTATGGAAACTTTTAGTCTCTTTTGTAAATGTAATACAATTCTGACTTAGTATAACAACCATGCTTGGTCACAGCTTTATCATAGCTATGGTCATCCACTTTGCAAAAGAAATCAGGTATATCAAAGTTCTCTTCTTTCCAATAAATACATGTTGGCAGTTTACTCAGTAAGGGGGAGGCATGATGGGGCCATTATTCATAATCTTTTGAAGAATTATTTTTCAGCTTATCCTAAAACTTCAGCCTAAGTGTCTTTGGACACATTGAAATGAAGTTTAATTTAATGAACACAAAAAAGCATTATGCATCTTCCTCTGCTGTTCCTTTATAAAATTTTTAACATTATTAGTATTTCCAGTAAAAAGGTTGTCTTATTAGTCAGAATTTTTTTATGGCAAACAGTCTGTGAAGCAGGTTGACTGTAAATACTGGACTTGCACTAAAAGGCATGCTTACTGTGTGAAATACTGTTATTGTTTTTGCTGTTCTTAAAATTACTGCCTAAAACCTGAATTTCTTGGTGCTGTAAGAGTAATCATCTTGGTTTCTTTTTTTACATTCCACTAGGGGAAAATATTTCAAAGTCCAGATTCCCGATTTAAGCTTTACCCAAATGATATATTGAAGAAGGAAATGGCAACCCATTCCTGTATTCTTGCCTTGGAAATCCCACAGACGGGGAGCCTGGTGGGCTATTGTCTGTGGGATTACAAAAAATCAGACATGACTTAGTGACTGAGCATGCATGCAAAAAAATGATATACAGGTGCAAACAGAAGCTAACTAAAGAAGAGAAAGTTAAGTTATTGCTGTTTTCAGTTTGCTCATTTCCTAACTGTATTTTCTGGGTCTCCATATTTACTTAATGCTAATTTAAGAGCCTGTTGAAAAATGTTCTTCTCTAAAGGGACAGTTCTTTGTTAAGGAATTCATATTATTTATACAGATTTTGCTTTGAGTTTCTGAAAGAAAAAAATTCTATACATGAAGTAGTTTTCTTAGAATCAAGTCAAGTTGCTAAGGTTATCTCTAGTTAGAATTTTATTTCCATCTTATTATCATGAATACAAAGAAGCCTTGTTGATACTAAGCTAAACAAAACATATTTTGGAAGAGGAATAGTAAACCTAAGATAAGAATTTTAGCATCAGAGTTGTAAGTTTCTGTATACTATACTTGGAAATTACAAGTGAGCATGATGAAATTTTCCTGTGAGTCTGAGACTGGAAAGTGGTGCCTGGGTTATAATTTGAAATCTAAACTGCCTTCATCCTGCTTTTTGCTATATATCCAGCCTGGGGTTGATACAGCTAGAAAGATTGCTATCTGAGCAAAGTCTCAGGATAAAAGTAAGAAAGCTAATTAATTGGGAATACAGAATTGACCATACTCTACATAAGCAGATTGAGCTTTAAAAATAAAGAGGAATGAAAATATCAATCAGTAAAAGAAATTGGACCTTCGTTACTCCAAAATAAATGTATTAAATGCAGACAGATTTTGAATGGAGATAGTATTTTCTTCTGTTAAAATGACAGAGAACAGAAATAGTCCAGCTCACGCCTTCATCTCCATTTCATGACCATTTTGAATAAGAAAATCTCTAAAGAAATAGTCAATTTCTCTCTTTCCTGCTGTACTTCTAAAAAGGAAGTAGAGAACCTGCAGAAGCTGTGTTGCAGACTATGAAACCACATTCTTATCTCCTGCTAAAAAAAAAAGAGATTCTGCACATTAATTAGCACTCTGACCTAGCTGTGTGTCATCTGGTTAACAACTCACTGGTTAAAATGAATAAGATCTTGGAAGACTGAATCATTTAGTTGCTCTTGACTGTTGTATTCTTGCCCTTCCCTGTGCCTTCACTAAGAACCATCAGTTTCTATGGATGTTAAGATTCCAGCAAACACATTTACTAACAAAGTCTTATTTATTCATTAAAGGACCTTCAGCTGGATATCTGCTTAACAATATTTTGTGGGCAGTTAATTGGAATTATATGGAAATAATAGAACATAAACCTTTAAAAATATTCTATAATATATGGCTTTCACTAATTCAGGTAAAATTTAATATTTTGCTCTATGTATACCTTATTGAATAATATACAACAAAGTTATGTGACTTTTATTTCACTGTTAGAGCAGAAAGACTCAGTATGCTATTTCCTGGCCCAAGAACTACCCACTACCCACTGTACCCACTGTGGATACCCACTGTGTTCTTAAAAAATAGTTAATTATTACAGGAATTTTTTATCTTTAGAAAATTTGGACTTTTAGAAAATCAGTGTTTGCTGTGTAACAGGGATATAAACCACAAACATGTTTATTTTAAACCAAATAAGATGTATTTCAGATATAACGTTTTACTTATCTTAGAATAAAATGTCATTAGTTGTACCTTTAATTTTAGTTTACATTTGAAAGTTTAGAAACTGTTCATGTCAGTCCATAGAAAGACGTGTACTTTTTTGAGTTTTTTACATAAATGACCTTAAAAATATTTATCACATAATAGTCATTTGAAAGTCATGATCTTTGGATTGAAATTTTTTTGAGGTTAAACTAGAGTAATGTAAGATAACATACAGTTAATGATAAGTTTAAAACTTCCCCAAAACCATTATTTAACTATAATATATTTTCTTATTCAATATATTTTAAAGAAAAACTAACAGATGTTGAGCTTTGGGAAAAAAACCTGACCTTCAGACTTGAGCTTGTGTTTTCAATAAATAATAGCCCCACTCCCCTTATCCATGAGTATACATTCTATGACCCACCCCATCCACTCCATGGATAGTACCAAATCCTATATGTACTATGTTTTTTCTTATGTATACATAGCTGTGATAAAGTCTAATTTATAAATTAAGAATAGTTAGATATTAGCAACAGTCAGTTCAGTTCAGTTCAGTTGCTCAGCTGTGTCCAACTCTTTGTGACCCCATGAACCGCAGCATGCCAAGCCTCCCTGTCCATCACCAACTCCCGGAGTTTACCCAAACTCATGTCCATTGAGTCGGTGATGCCATCCAATCAACTCATCCTTTGTGGTCCCCTTCTCCTCCTGCCTTCAGTCTTTCCCAGCATCAGAGGGTCTTTTCAAATGAGTCAGCCCTTCGCATCAGGTGGCCAAAATATTGGAGTTTTAGCTTCAGCGTCAGTCCTTCCATTGAACACCCAGGACTGATCTCCTTTAGGATGGACTTCTTAGATCTCCTTGCAGTCCAAGGGACTCTCGAGAGTCTTCTCCAATACCACAGTTCAAAAGCATCAATTCGTCAGTGCTCAGCTTTCTTTACAGTCTAACTCTCACATCCAAACATGACTACAGGAAAAACCATAGCCTTGACTAGACAGACCTTTGTTAACAAAGCAATGTCTCTGCTATTTAATATGCTATCTAGGTTGGTCATAACTTTCTTTCCAAGGAGTAAGCGTCTTTTAATTTCATGCCTGCAGTCACCATCTGCAGTGATTTTGGAGCCCAAAAAAATAAAGTCTGTCACTGTTTCCACTGTTTCCCCATCTATTTCCCATGAAGTGATGGGACTGGATCTCATGATCTTAGTTTTCTGAATGTTGAGCTTTAAACGAACCTTTTCACTCTCCTCTTTCACTTTCATCCAGAGGCTTTTTAGTTCCTCTTCATTTTCTGCCATAAGGGTGGTGTCATCTGCATATCTGAGGTTACTGATATTTCTCCTGGCAATCTTGATTCCAGCTCGCGCTTCTTCCAGCCCAGCGTTTCTCATGATGTACTCTGCATAGAAGTTAAATAAGCAGGATGACAATATACAGCCTTGACGTACTCCTTTTCCTATTTGGAACCAGTCTGTTGTTCCATGTCCAGTTCTAACTGTTGCTTCCTGACCTGCATACAGGTTTCTCAAGAGGCAGGTCAAGTGGTCTGGTATTCCCATCTCTTTAAGAATTTTCCACAGTTTCTTGTGATCTACATAGTCAAAGGCTTTGGCATAGTCAATAAAGCAGAAATAAATGTTTTTCTGGAATTCTCTTGCTTTTTCTTTTATTTATTTATTTACTTATTTATTTTTTATTAGTTTTGCCATACAATGACATGATATCGCCATGGGTTTACATATGCTCCCCCTCCAGAACCCCCCTCCCTCCTCCCTCCCCCCGGGAAATCTCGATGCATCAGCCCCGAGCATCAATCCTGGGCTGGCGATTGATTACACATATGATAACCAACATGTTTCAATGCCATTCTCCCATATCATCCCACCCTTGCCCTCATCCACAGAGTCCACGAGTCTGTTCTATACATCTGCGTTCCTTTTGCTGTCTCGCATGCTGGGTTCTCGTTACTGTCTTTCTATTTTTTGATGATCCAGCGGCTGTTGGCAATTTGATCTCTGGTTCCTCTGCTTGAACTGGTTTTCTGAAACCAGCTTGAACAGCTGGAAGTTCACAGCTCACATATTGCTAAAGCCTGGCTTAGAGAATTTTGAGCATTACTTTACTCGCGTGTGAGATGAGTGCAATTGTATGATAGTTTAAACATTTTTTGTCATTCCATTGCCTTTGGGATTGGAATGAAAACTAACATTTTCCTGTCCTGTGACCACTGCTGAGTTTTCCAAAATTGCTGACATATTGAGTGCAGCACTTTCACAGCATCATCTTTTAGGATTTGAAATAGCTCAACTACAGCAACAATAGCTAATGTTAAAAAAATGATAATTTAATAATTTATAACAGTATATGGCAATAAAAGTTATGGAATATAGTCTCCCTCAAAGAAAAAAACATTATTGTACTGTACTTACACCTCTTCTTGCGATAATGTGAGATGATAAAATGCTTACATGATGAAATGAAGTAAAGTGAATGATGTACATCTTGTGACATAGCATTAGTTTTCTCTTGACCTTTTGAGGAAATATCAGAAGTAGGATCATCTGGTTCTGGGAATCCTGGATCATGGAGCCTTGACGATGTTGATGGTCCAATGTCAGGAGCAGACCATGTCCATAATTAGACATCTTGAGATGTCTAATTACCAGGTAGGAGAAGGACTGCCCTAAATTTTATCGTGCTATTCAGGACACAGTCATAGGATTTAAACATTGTGTGCATGCATGCATGCTAAGTTGTTTCAGTCATGTCCAACCCTTTGGACCATAGCCCACCGGGCTCCTCTGTCCATAGGATTCTCCAGGGAGTGGGTTGCCATGCCCTCTACCAGGGGATCTTTCCAACCCAGAAGTGGAACCCGCATCTCTTATCTCTCCTGCGTTAGCAGATGGGTTATTTATTATTTTTGGACTGTGATTGATCACAGGTAACTGAAACTGCAGAAAGTGAAACTGTAGATTAGGGGACTACTATATATGCAACTAACTTTCTTTACTCTTTACATCAGACATTCATAGTGATGACATCATTTAGGTACTACTGTAAGATCCCAAATCGTAAAGATTAGAGCCTTTACATACTTTATAAATTAAAATAGGTGAACAGAAGAATTTTTTAGGATAGATGGTTTGAAAACATTAATAAAAATCAAGAGTTAAAACAGGCATGTTCTTTGATTATACTTGAATTATTGATCTTTTTAATGAACTATTGCTTTTTCTACAATGCATGCAAAGTCCTAAAATGTTCAGCTGAGTGAAAAATTTTTTGAATTTCACAAGGGATTTTTTTTTTGAGGATAGGTGTTAATTTAATTTCCTGGAAGTGTTAACAAGAGACTTTTAAAATGATGAACTAGACAAAGAAGTATTTAAAATATCTAAAATGTTATGTGCATATGAAGTTCCCAAACTTTAATTCTTGGGTTCCTAAAGTTCTTTAGTAAGTCATTTTTTGTAACTCAATTCATTTTCCAGGAGAAACTGTATTTTTAATGATTTGTAACACCCACCAAACTTTTAACCATGTGATACTGATTATTTCTCGGACATTACTATGTTTCTCCTCCACTTCTTCCTCCCCCTATTTTCACTTCCTTCTTTCCTTTTCTTTATGTTTTTCTTGGACTGTAGTGGAACAATCAAGAGTTTGGGGGCCATGAACTTAGGAACTAGACCGTTTAGGATTTGGAAAGAAGTTCTGCACTTACTACTTAAGTGTCTTGAATTTTCTTATCTTCTTGAACATCAATTTCTTTATTTTGTTTTAAGGATTGACAAGAAAATATACTAAAGCATTTACTGTGGGACAAATACATACTTAAATGATTCTTTTACCTCCTGCCCTTATTTCTACCCTCCTTCCTCCTTGCAGCCACCATTTGGAAAATAGTACTTGTGAAAATATGTTTCATAGTTCTTGTTAAACAGGCAACTAAGGATACACATGGGCTCTCTTTATAGGTCCTCTGATAGTCACAGAACATCACAAGAAGAAAATGCATCCCTAGATGCTTCTTAACCATTCATCTACTCAGTGAATCAGCTGATATTTATAGAGGCCATCTCCCTGCTAGTCATTGTGATTGATACACAGTAGCTTTACAACAGGAATCAAATGTGACAATCTAGGAAATATTTCTGTCTCTCTGAGGGCAGGTTAGTTAATTCTGATATGCTGCTTATTCTAATCCCAATGTCTGTAACTAAGACAAGTCCATTTGTATTTGATTTTATTCATGATATTTCTTGACCAATTGACCTAAAATATAAAAACCACTGATTGAGCCTCGAAAACTATTTCAAGTCAGTAATCAAGTGCCCCCTAGTGTGCGTGTGGACATAAGAAACTGAGGTCTTGATTTTCACTGGTCTGTTGAAATTAATATACAGTTGACACCTTGCTCAGTGTGACCCAGTTTTGTTAGTGATAAAGAGATAAAAATATACAGGTTTATTTCTACATTGTGGTTGCTAAGAGCTTTCCCAGCTATCACCCTCCAGGAAACTTCAAGAAGAAAAACATCAATTTCTTAGCACTAGTGTTATCTTTTTCATGTTATCCATGTGATTGCTAGTGACCTAAAGTAGGATTTCTGTGCAGTAGGCATCACTAACATCTTGAAAGTACATGTAATAGAGTTTTGCTTTAAAAGTTGCACCTTGAAAGATTTTTCTTCCATGACTTTCTTAAAACTAAAATTTTTACTTGAATTGCTACTAGAGCTAGAAAAATTGTATACAAGTTTTTTATCCTACCCTTGAATATATTAGTAAAATTGAACATGAAGCCAGTGATGCCTCAAGCCTGAGAAGGCTCTATGTGTATATTGTCAGACTATTGCCCTGAAATAATACCTGCCTTAAAATATGTCATAGGCTGTGCTCTTAAGTAATCCTCCTGTCTTCTCTATGAGATGGGTATTATATGCTGTAACTGAAGCTCAGAAGAATTTAACAACTCACCCAAGGTTATACAGCTCATGACTGACAAACTGTTGATTTATGCAGAAGTCTCCACAGTGATGTGTCACATATAACCTTTGTGGCATTAAGTCTGCTCATTAAGTAAAAATCTTACTAGCATAGCAAGATACTGCTTTGTATCCTGTTTTTATTTGCATGCTGATGGTTAAAAACATATTTCTCAGTCATTTCTGTGTCCTCTGAGTTACCTAGTTATTTATTTTGCTCACCTAACCTTGATTTTATAGTTTTTATCATCAGTCTGTGTGAATATTTTATATATTAGGTATACTTAACCTCTCAGTATTTTCCTAGTTTGCCCTTAAACTTTGCTTGTGTTGTTGTTTTAATAAATATTTACTTATTTGACTGCACTGGGTCTTAGTTGCAGTGTTTGAGATCTAGTTCCCTATGCTGTGCTTAGTCTCTCAGTCGTGTCCGACTCTGCAACCCCATGGACTGTAGCCCACCAGGCCCCTCTGTCCATGGCCAGAGATCAAATCCAGACCTCCTGCATTGGAAGCTTGGAGTCATAGCCACTGGACCATCGGGGAAGTCCCAAACTTATGCTGTTTTTTGATGAAGTAAATTTAAAATCTTTATGTATTAGATCCCTGTTAATTGAGTTAAGAATATTATATAAATTTGGGGGTTTTTGGTATAAGATTGAGGATCTACATTTTCTTTTTTCTCATAGCTCATTTCTTAACATATGAATTGCTAATATGTATCACTGTAGCTAAGGATTTTTTTCTTTTTACCCTCAACAGTTATTGTTTGAGATAAACCAAGGGTATATTTCATAAATGTTTTCTGCATATAAAAATGCAGATATTAATGAACCTAATCAGTCTTCTAAAGATTTAAAAACAGCTGTCCCTATTTATATTAATAGAAATACTTGATTCTGTGAGATTTGGTGCTGTATTGTGAAATATAAAAGGCATTGCTCTTTTATCCTTGTTTCCTTTTTTTTTTTTTAAGTGTTCTGTATTTGAGCAGGTGTGAGTTCTTTCAGGGATCTCACCAGAAAACCAGTGCCATAGTTGGAGCAATGAGTAGCTCTGTTTTTGCCTCCTGAATGATAAAAATCAGTGCAGTAGGGTGGGGAGGAATGTCTTTTAACTTGATCTTTTAAGGTATTTATCACTTTTACCATATGGAAATTAATGATTATGGCAATTAATGTATCCAGATTTGTTAACCCACAAATTTATTATTTTGTTTAATAAGTCTCTTGAGCACCTACCAGATGCTACTGCTATGCTAGGTAGTGTGGTATAGACATGAATAAGAATCATACAGCCTGTGGGTTATAGATGAACAGGTGGTATAAATTGGTACATGAAGCTAGATATACAGGTATAGTACAAAAAGAGAAATGAGAAGGAAATGCAAAGAAATAAGCTTTTTCAAGATGTGGTTGTCTGTTTGATTCATAGCACTGTTAATAAATTAGCCATTTGCTTTCCAAGGATATAAGATTTCTTAATTTATCTGTCATCATTTATAAATAACAAAATAATAAAGATACAATTCATTTCTATAGAATGACAGTGAAACATTAATTATGTAAAATGCTTGTTGGTAATGAAAATTTTTTCACATCTCAGTGCTCAGACAAATAAGAAGGGGAAATAATATGCTATTATTTAGAATATCACTGTATTAATCAACCCTGCATCATAAACTAAACTAATATTAATAAATTGAAATTACATGCCGATATTTGCCGTAATCAAGCCCATGTTGACTTGGTTTAAATTGCAAAACTATATTTTTTTCAGAGAGAGAGAATATCTTATAATACACTCCCTGATTGGGGTAGAAAAAGGATGACATATCAAGGCCTAAATTTTTTATTGTTTCCACCTGTTGGTTATCTTTTCCATCTTATAGAATATCAGTGTTCTTAAAGGGCAAGATTAATATGTGGTCAGGAGACTGAAGAGACTGTTATATTTGAATCTAAATTCTGTCGTCTTCTAGCCATGTGCCAGTTGCTTAACCGCTCAATGCCTCTGTTTTGCCATCTGTGAGATAAGGATATATTGAGGATTAATGTATGTGAAATGCTTAAACAATGCCAGGAATGGAGTAAGCACAGAAGGATGCTGTGGCTGCTGTTGCAGAGGCAGCAGTGGCTGTGGTGGCTTCTCTGGCTGTTCTGCTGCTGTTTCTCCTCCTTTTTCTTATTATTCTATTATTTTCATTTTTATCACTATGAAAAATATCTTCCAAGAGTTTCTAAAGACACCTTTGTTTTTTATCTGTGATTTGTCTTTGTTTTTTGTCTACATTGTACATGTGCCCTGAAATTACCCCAGAATAGAAATACAGTGAGAAATAGTCCCAAAGCTGCAAAGAATTTACTATCATTTTTGTGGTTGACTCACTCCTCTGTTTTTCAGAATTATTCACTGCCTAAAAACAGTACCTAAAAAGCTATGGTAGATGGGCTGTAATTATTTTTAAGTAAAATTATGCTTGGGTAAATATGTATAAAACTCAGCCTGTTTTTCTTTTCTTTTATCTTTTTACTTTTTATTGGGGTATAGCTGATTAACAATGTTGTGATAGTTTCAGGTGAACAGTAAAGGGACTCAGCTGTATGTATACACGTATCCAGTCTCCCCCAAATCCCCCTGCCATCTAGGTTATCACATACAACCTGTTTTTATATAATCAACATAAAACTGAAGATCAAAATGAAATGAGCACATTTTCATAGCTTAATTGCAGTAAAAATAAACACCTCTGCTGACTCATTTTAGAAGAAATTGGATTTTTTTTTATTTATTCAGTTAACTTTCACATGTCTGAACATAACAGAAACTTTAAGATATGCTAATTGCTGGGTCAGAGAGTATACTTGCTTTAAATTTGCATAAATACTGCCAACTTGCACACCAAAGAGGTTATTCAGGGTTAAATTTGTGGATTCCCCCCCTCACACTGCTCCTTCCCAGTATAGTCACCTCCAGGCCCTCAGAGAGTCCGTGCTGCAGAGAGCCTCAAGTGTCAGTGAGTCTCTCTGAGGTACATGAGAGCAGAAAAGAGCGGAGAACACTGACTTGGTACCTTCTTCCCATCCACCCCTTCCAGACACACTAAATTGTCTTCCTTGTTGTATCTTTGTATTTCATCCGGAGTTACCACAAGGAACTCAAACATGAAAAGGACTTCCATACTTATAGTATGACAGCGGTCAGACATTACCCTCATGCTGGTGAGTGCCCCCTAAAAAAGGCTCCAGCTCAGAAACATCTTTTAGAATTTAGTGTTAGGAAACATTGTCTTCCCTCTAGGATCTAGTTTTCTTCCTGACACTGCAAATGCATGATTTTTAGAACAACTTCAGTGAGTTCAAATTACAAACATTTCGCTTCTTTAAATTTTACGTTTCACTTGTGTTTAGCATATCCACAGGGTTGTGCAACCATGCATGCTAAGTCGCTTCAGTCGTGTTCGACTTTTGCAACCCTATGGACTGTAGCCCGCTATCCACTGGAGAAGGAAAAGGCTACCCACTCCGGTATTTGTGGACTTCTCTTGTGGCTCAGCTGGTAAAGAATCCACCTGCAGTGCAGGAGACCTGGTTTCTATCCCTGGGTTGGGAACTCTGGAGAAGGGAAAGGCTACCCACTTCAGTAGTTTGGCCTGGAGAATTCCATGGACTATACAGTCCATGGGGTCAAAAAGAGTCAGACATGACTGAACGACTTTCACTTTCACTTTCAGGCGCCTCTGTTCCTGGGATTCCCCAGGCAAAGATACTGAAGTGGGTTGCCATTTCCTCCTCCAAGGGATCTTCCTGAGTCTCTTATGTTTCCTGCATTGGCAGGCAGGTTCTTTATCATTAGAACCATCTGGGGCAGGAAAGGGGTGCAACCTTAACCACAATCAATTTTAGAATATTTTCATCACCCCTCACAAAAAAACCTATACTTTTTATCAATCACTCCCCACATACCTTTAATCGTTTCATCCTTCCACCAGCATTAGACAATCATTAGTCTATAAATTTGCCTATTGTGGATATTTTATAGATACCTCAAATTATATAATAAATCATATAATAAACTAACCAAACTGATCACATGGATCACAGCCTTGTCTAACTGATTGAAACTATGAACCATGAAGTGTTAGGCCACCCAAGTTGGACAAGTCATGGTAAAGAGTTCTGACAAAACATGGTCCAATGGAGAAGGGAATGGTAGACCACTTCAGCATTCTTGCCTTGAGAACCCAATGAACAGTATGAAAAGGCAAAAAGATATGACACTGAAAGATGAACTCCCCAGGTCAGTAGGTGGCCAATATGCTACTGGAGAAGAGTGAAGAAATAACTCCAGAAGGAATGAAGAGGCTGAGCCAAAGTGGAAACAGTGCACGTTTGTAGATGTGTCTGGTTGTGAAAGTAAGGTCCGATGCCATGTGAAGTGAAGTGAAATTTGCTCAGACGTGTCTATCTCTTTGTGACCCTATGGACTATATGGTCCTTGAAATTCTCCAGGCCAGAATACTGGAATGGCTAGCCATTCCCTTCTCCAAGGGATTTTCCCAAACCTAGAGACAGAACCCAGATCTCCTACATTGCAGCCAGATGCTGAGCCACCAGGGAAGCCCAAGAATACTGGAGTGGGTAGCTTATCCTTTCTCCAGCAGATCTTTCTGACCTAGGAGTCAAACTGGGGTCTCCTACATTGCAGGCATATTCTTTACCAGCTGAGCTGCTAGGGAAGTAAAGTCTGATGCCATAAATAACAATATTGCATACGAACTTAGAATGTTAGGTCTATAAATCAAGGTAAATCGGAACTGGTCAAACAGGAGATGGCAAGAGTGAACATTGACATCTTAGGAATCAGTGAACTAAATTGGACCAGAATGGATGAATTTAATTAAGAGGACAATTATATCTACTACTGTGGGCAATAATTCCTTAAAAGAAATGGAGTAACCCTCATAGCCAACAAAAGAGTCCAAAATGTAGTACTTGGGTGCAATCTTAAAAATGACAGAATAATCTCCATTCATTTCCAAGGCAAACCATTCAGTATAACAGTAATCCAAGTCTATGCCCCAGACACTAATGCTGAAGAAGCTGAAGTTAAACAATTCTATGAGGGACCTATAAGACCTTGTAGAGTTAACACCAAAAGATGATGTCCTTTTCATCATAGGGGACTGGATTGCAAAGGTAGGAGATCAAGAGAATAACAGGCAAGTTTGGTCTTGGAGTACAAAATGAAGCAGGGCAAAAGCTAACAGAGTTTTGCCAAGAGACCACACTGGTCATAGCAAACACCCTCTTTAAACAACACAAGAGACAACTCTACACCTGGACATCACTACATGGTCAATAGCAAAACCAGAGTGATTATATTCTTTGCAGCCGAAGGTGGAAAAGCTCTATACAGTCAGCAAAAACAAGACTGGGAGCTGACTGTGGCTCAGATCATGAACACCTTATTGCAAAATTCAGACTTAAATTGAAGAAAGTAGGGAAAACCCCTAGGCCATTCAGGTATGACCCAAATCAAGTCCCTTACAGTGATACAGTGGAAGTGACAAATAGATTCAAGAGATTAGACCTGATAGAGTGACTGAAGAACTATGGATGGAGGTTCCTAACATTGTACAGGAGGTGTTGAATCAAAACCATCCCCAAAAATAAGAAATGCAAAAAGGCAAAATGGTTGTCTAAGGAGGCGTTACACATAGCTGAGAAAAGAAGAGAAGCAAAAGGCAAAGGAAAAAAGGAAAGATATACCCATCTGAATGCAGAGTTCCAGAAAATAGCAAGGAAAGGTAAGAAAGCCTTCCTGAGTGAACAGTGCAGAGCAATAGAGGAAAACAGTAGAATGGGAAAGAGTAAAGATCTCTAAAAAAAAAAATTAGAGATAGCAAGGGATCATTTCATGCAAAGAGGGCACAATAAAAGACAGAAGCAGTATGAACCTAACAGAAGCAGAAGAGATTAAGAAGAGCTGATCAGAACACACAGAAGAAAACCTAACAGAAGCAGAAGAGATTAAGAAGAGCTGATCAGAACACACAGAAGAACTGTGCAAAACAGATCTTCATGACCTGGATAACCATGATGGTGTGATCACTCACCTAGAGCCAAACATCTTGGAGTGAGAAGTAAAGTGGGCCTTAGAAGTATCACTACAAACAAAGCTAGTGGAGTTGTTGGAATTCCAGTTGAGCTATTTCAAATCCTAAAAGATGATGCTGTGCACTCAATATGCCAGAAAATTTAGAAAACTCAGCAACAGGACTGGTAAAGGTCAGTTTTCATTCCCATCCTGAAGAAAGACAATGCTAAAGAATGTTCAAACAACTGCACTCATCTCATATGCTAGCAAAGTAATGCTCAAAACTCTCCAAGTCAGGCTTCAATAGTAAGTGAACCGAGAGCTTCCAGATGTTCAAGCTGGATTTAGAAAAGGCAGAGGAACCAGAGATCAAATTGCCAACATCTGTTGGATCATAGAAAAAGCAAGGGAATTCCAGAAAAACAATTACTACTGCTTCATTGTGTACGCTAAAGCCTTTGTGTGGATCGCAACAGACTGTGGAAAGTTCTGAAAGAGATAGGAATACCAGACCACCTTGCCTGCGTCCTGAGAAACCTGTATGCAGGTCAAGGAGCAACAGTTAGAACTGGACATGGAACAATGGACTGGTTCCAGATTAGGAAAGGAGTATGTCAAGGTTCTATATTGTCACCAGGATTATTTAATTTATATGCAGAATACATCATGTGAAATGCCAAGCTGGATGAAGCACAAACTGGAATTGAGATTGTCAGGAGAAATGTCAATAACCTCAGATATGAAGATAACATCACCCTTACGGCAGAAAGCACAAAGGATCTAAAGAATCACCTGATGAAAGTGAAAGAGGAGAGTGAAAAAAATGGCTTAAAACTCAACATTCAAAAACCAAAGATTATGGCATCCCGTCCCATCACTTCATGGCAGATAGATGGAGAAACAATGGAAACAGTGACTTCATTTTCTTGGTCTCCAAAATCAATGTAGATGGTGACTGCAGTCATGAAACTAAAAGATGCTTGCTCCCTGGAAGAAAAGCTATGAAAAACCTAGACAGCATATTTAAAAGCAGAGACATTACTTTGCCAGCAAAAGTCCATATAGTCAAAGCTATGGTTTTTCCAGTAGTCATGTATGGATGTAAGGGTTGAACCATAACAAAGGCTGAGTGCCGAAGAATTGATGCTTTTGAACTGTGGTGTTGGAGAAGACTCTTGAGAGTCCCTTGGACTGCACAGAGATGAAACCAGTCAATCATAAAAGATATCAGTCTGAACATTCATTGGAAGGACTGATGCTGAAGCATAAGCTGCAATACTTTTGCCACCTGATGCGAAGAGCCGACTCATTAGAAAAGACCCTTTATGCTGAGAAGGACTGAAGGCAGAAAGAGAAGAGGATGATAGAAAATGAGAAGGTCCAACGACATCACCAACTAAATGAACATGAGTTTGAACCAGTTCTGGGAGATGGTGATGGATAGGGAAGCCTGGCGTGCTGCAGTCCATGGTGTCACAAAGAGTTATATATGACTGAGCAAATGAACAACAACAAATCATGTAATATATGGCCTTTATTGCAAACTTTTTTCCTTTATCCTGTTTTCAAGTTTCATCCATGTAGTAACACTTTTTCTCCCCCACCCCCCACCTCTTTTTCCCGTGCCGCATGATACAGGATCTTAATTCCCAGACCAGGGATGAAACCTATGCCCCGTGAAGTGGAAGTGCAAAGTTGTAACTACTGCACTACCAAGGAATTCCCACACTTTGTTCTTTTATGGCAGTGTAACTTTCCATTGTTACTCAATAAAGGACAAAAATGGTATGGACCTAACAGAAGCAGAAGATATTAAGAAGACATGGCAAGAATACGCAGAAGAACTGTACAAAAAAGATCTTCACGACTCAGATAATCACGATGGTGTGATCACTCACCTAGAGCCAGACATCCTGGAATGCGAAGTCAAGTGGGCCTTAGAAAGCATCACTACAAACAAAGCTAGTGGAGGTGATGGAATTCCAGTTGAGCTATTTCAAATCCTAAAAGATGATGCTGTGAAAGTGCTGCACTCAATATGCCAGCAAATTTGGAAAACTCAGCAGTGGCCACAGGACTGGAAAAGGTCAGTTTTCATTCCTATCCCAAAGCAAGGCAATGCCAAAGAATGCTCAGACTACCACACCATTGTGCTTATCTCACACGGGAGTAAAGTAATGCTCAAAATTCTCCCAGCCAGTCTTCAGCAATACATGAACCATGAACTTCCAGATGTTCAAGCTGATTTTGGAAAAGGCAGAGGAACAAGAGATCAAATTGCCAACATCCACTGGATCATTGAAAAAGCAACAGAGTTCCAGAAAAACATCTACTTCTGCTTTATTGACTATGCCAAAGCCTTTGACTGTGTGGCTCACAATAAACTGTGGAAAATTCTTAAAGAGATGGGAATACCAGACTACCTGACCTCCCTCTTGAGAAACCTGTATGCAGGTCAGGGAGCAACAGTTAGAACTGGACATGGAACAACAGACTGGTTCCAAATAGGAAAAGGAGTACGTCAAGGCTGCATATTGTCACCCTGCTTATTTAACTTCTATGCAGAGTACATCATGAGAAACGCTGGGCTGGAAGAAGCACAAGCTGGAATCAAGATTGCTGGCAGAAATATCAATAACCTCAGATATGCAGATGACACCACCCTTATGGCAGAAAGTGAAGAGGACCTAAAAAGCCTCTTGATGAAAGTGAAAGAGGAGAGTGAAAAAGTTGGCTTAAGACTCAACATTCAGAAAACTAAGATCATGGCATCTGGTCCCATCACTTCATGGCAAATAGATGGGGAAACAGTGGAAACAGTGTCAGATTTTATTTTGGGGGGCTCTAAAAATCACTGCAGATGGTGATTGCAGCCATGAAATCAAATGACGCTTACTCCTTGGAAGGAAAGTTATGACCAACCTAGATAGCATATTGAAAAGCATAGACATTACTTTGCCAACAAAGGTCCGTATAATCAAGCCTATGGTTTTTCCAGTAGTCATGTATGGATGTGAGAGTTGAACAGTGAAAAACGCTGAGTGCCGAAAAATTGATGCTTTTGAATTGTGGTGTTGGAGAAGACTCTTGAGAGTCCCTTGGACTGCAAGGAGATCCAACCAGTCCATCCTGAAGGAGATCAGTCCTGGGTGTTCATTGGAAGGACTGATGTTGAAGCTGAAACTCCCAATACTTTGGCCACCTCATGTGAAGAGTTGACTCATTGGAAAAGACCCTGATGCTGAGAAGGATTAGGGGCAGGAGGAGAAGGGGGCAACAGAGGATGAGATGGCTGGATGGCATGACCGACTCAATGGACATGGGTTTGTGTAGACTCTGGGAGTTGGTGATGGACAGGGAGGCCTGGCATGCTGCAGTTCATGGGTTCGCAAAGACCGGACATGACTGAGTGACTGAACTGAACATTCCATTGTATGGGTTGACCACCTTTGATGTATCCATTCATCAGCTGATGGTCATTTGGGTTGTTTTCACTTTTGGGCTATTGTGAATAATGTTGCTAACTTTCATGAACAAGTTATTGTTTGATATATGTTTTCATTTCCTACCCTGATTCCTAGGGGTGGAATTACTGAGTCATACAGTAACTCTCTGTTTAACATTTGGAGCACTTCTAAACTATTTTGCAAAGTAGGTATACCATTTTGGCTTCCAGTCAGCAGTGTATAAGTGTTCTAATTTCTCTGTGTCCTCCCCAACCCTTATTCTTGTCTATTTTTGGTGTTAGTTGTCCTAATGGGTATGAGATATTACCTCATTGTGGTGTTGATTTCCCAAAGGACTAATATTGTCACAGCATCTTTTCATATGTTTACTGTAAATCTTCTTTGGAGAAATGTCTATTCAGATACTGTAGCCATTTTAAAATTAAGTTTTTTGTCTTTTTATTGTTAAGTTATAAGATTTCTTTGTATGTTCAAGATACACGTCACTTACAAGTTATGTGGCTTTCAGATATTTTCTCCCATTATTTGGGCTGTCGTTTTACTTTCTTGATGGTATTCTTTGAGACACAGCAGCTTACAATTTTGACAAAGTCCAGTTTTTTTCTTTGTTACATATGTTTTGATGTAATTTTATCTAGTACAAAGTCACAAAGATTTACTCTTATATTTTCTTCTAACAATTTTATACTTTGAACTCTTTTAACTTTTTAATCTAGTTTTCCTTTATTTTTGTAGTTTGTGTAAAGAGGTCCAATTTCATTCTTTTGCTTTTGTACATTCCCTTTCCTAGTACTTTGGGTTGGGGAGAAAACTATTCTTTCCCTACTGAATTGTTTTGGCCCCCTTGTCAAAAATCAGTTGATTGTAATGTAAGAGTTGATTTCTGGACTCTGCCTATTCCATTGATGTCTTATCTTTATGGTAGTATCACATTATTTTAATTACTGTAGCTTCTACTTTTCATTCTGGATGGCTTTTATTACTTTTTCTTGCCTCATTTCTGTGACTAGAAGTTCCAATATAAAGTTGAATAGAAGTGGAAAGAGCAGACATCATTGTCTTAATTCCTGATCTTTGGGGCAAAGCATTCTTTTACCACTGAGTATGACATTAGTGATTGGATTTTTCATAGGCGCCTTTTTATCAGGTTGAGGAAATTTCTGTCTATCCCTAGTTTACTGAACGCTTTTTACCATGATGAAAGGATGTTGAATTTTGTCAAGTGTTTTCTGTGTGTACTGAGATTGTCATGTAGTTTTTTTATCCTTTGTTCAGTTGATATGGGGAGTTGCAATAGCTGATTTAGGGGTGTTAAGCCATTCTTGCATTTGTAGGGTAAGTCCCATTTGGTCATGGTATGTAATAATTTTTGCATGTTACTAGGTTTGATTTGCTAGTGTTTTTGTTGAGTAGTTTTGTGTCTATATTCAGAAAAGATTTTCATTTGTAATTTCCTTTCCTTGTGGTGTCTTTGATTTCTGTTTTAGGGTAATACTGGCCTCTTGGAGTGACTTGGGAAGTGTCCCTCTACTGGTTTTGTAAAGTTTTATGAAAAATTGGTTTAAATTCTTCTTTAACTGTTCAGTAGAATTCATCAGAGAAGTCACATAATTCTGAACATTTTTTTGTGTGAAAAGTTTCAGTCACTCGTTGTTATACATCTGTTCATATTTTCTTTTCCTCCTTGAATAAGTTTTGGTAGGGTGTGTATTTCTAGGAGTTTTCCCGTGTCATCTAGGTTATCTAAATTATTTGTGTACATTTTTTTGAGAATATCCTCTTGGAATCCTTAAGATTAGTAGTAATGTTCCTAGTTTCATTCCTGAGTAAGTAATTTAAGTCTTTTTTTTTTTTTTTTTTGGTTAGTATATCTAAAGGTTTGTCAGCTTTTGAGTTTTTCAAGAATCTGTTCGGTTTTATTTATACTATACTCCTCTTGCATACTTTTGATTAGTTAGCTCTTGTTCATCTGTTGTCTTGATACGAAATATAGCTTATTGACTGGAGAGTCTTCTGTTTTAATATATACATTTACAGCTATGAATTCCCCTTTGAGCATTGCTTTACCTCAGTCCCCTAAAGTTTGGTATGTTGTGTCTTCTTTTTCAGTCATCATCAGAAAGTAAATTAGAAAGTATTTCCTAATTTCTCTTTTCTTTTCCAACCCATTGGTTATTTAGGAATGTATGGTTTAATTTTAGTTTGTGAATTTCTGAGACTTTTTTTCTGTTATTGATTTCTAATTTCATTCTATTGTGGCTGAAGTATATACTTTGTATGATTTAAATCCTATTATATTTACTGAAGCTTATTTTATGGTCTGATATGTGAAAAAATGTTGCTTGCATATTGAGAAGTGTATATATTCTGCTCTTGTTTAATGGAGTGTTCTATAAACACCTGTTAGGTCTAGTTGGTTTATAGTGTTGTGTAGATACATTGTTGATATAGTCATTTCTCTTCTTTTTTTTCAGCTGATGAATTAATTAGTCCTAAAGACATTGATCCTATTCAGCGTTTTGTCCCATTACAGAATCAACGAAATGTGAGCATGAGGTTTTCCAATCAGGTAAAGAGATTTTATTTGATGATTTACACTCATATAGACATTTAAAGTTTAATTAAAGAATAAATTTTATTCTAAATGAATTTTTATTGTTCCTTCTGAGAGCAAGGCATTTCTCTGTTCTGATTAGTTAAGATTTACTTGTGGTAAAGGTTATTTGTTAATGAGAAAGTATGAGTCGGATGTGTCCAGCAAAATGTCTCACAGGTAAACATTTTCACCTTCACAGTGGTTGACTTTAAGTTATCAAATGTCTTTTTGTGGGTAGCATCGGGACAGATGAGATGGCACTGTTACATGAACGCCCCCCCACCCCATTCTTGATGTCTGTCTAGTGATGGGTCTCTGTGATAGGACTAAGTGATGGACAGAGCTGATCTTAGTACTTGCTTAGTACTTTCCTTGGGGAAAGGAATAGTTAATTTTTTTTTTTTTACATTTAGTAGCTATAGATTCAGACTGTGTTGTGTCAACAAAATAAGTGTTTGCAGGATCAGCAAGATTGATGTTGACTTGAGCATACCCTCAAGTATTAAATGATACCAGTAATGAGGACTGTTAAAATAAAAATATTGTGTGGATTGTTGAAACTGCCTGAGGAGAAAGGGAATGAATCTCAGTATGTGCCTGGGATTCCAAGCAGTTAAAATGTGTTTAATAAGAATAGCATTATCAGTAACAGAAAATATGCTTACAAAATAAGCATTATAAAATGCTCCTTTTACTTTAAAAATGTATGTATAATACACAAACACACACATATAAACGCTTGTTTTAACGAGAGGAAGGGAAAGCCAGCCAGCCTCGTTAGTAGGTTCTATCACACTGTTTCTCTGCTTCTTTTGCTGGTCCTCAACAAAATATCTAGTTACTATGAGTGGTTTATAGATGAAAAACTTTGGGGGAGACTTTTAAGTAAATGTTAAGATTTTCTCAGGAACATAAAAATGCCTGTGTTAATATGTGATAGAGATTTTATGCTGGTCTATTAGTTCCCATATAAGGAAGAGATTTGGCCTTTGTCTTTATTTACCATTTGTCTCACTGGGGTACAAGTGTACATTCTTGATGTATTTGAGACATGCAATTTTACCTGAAGAAATGGGAAAGTGGGAATGTATTTTACTTCATATTGCCTAGTGCTATGACTCTCAGCCATTTTAAGCCTAGTATGTTTCATTTACATAGCGTGTGTGACCCACTTCTAGGGTGATGAAATTTCAAGGCCTTTTTTAGAACATAAAGTGACCTGTTGGTCATAGATTTGAGGTATGGGGGCAGGAACCAGATTCAAAGCACACAGCTAAAATAATGAATAGTTAAAACATTTACTTCATGCTTGCCACATGTGATGAGGGCTGTGGGTTATGTATAATTTTTTACATACAATATACTTGCAGCTCTCTCCCACTCAAAAAGTCAGGGTACATGTGAGTGAGAGTGAATTTTATAGAGCGTTTACTCTAGGTGTACTTTTTAAATGGAAATCATTTATGCCTCCCATGTGGAGCTACATCCTACCTAAGAGCCTTGTTCTAGGGCCAGGACAGAGGCTTCTCTCTGTGCCGCATTGTATAGTTTCTGACAGGGAGATCATAGGAAGGTCTGGCAGCAGAAAATTGGTGGGAGGTGCAATTGCTCTACCCTACTGGGAGCTTGGTTGTAGTAGTATATAAAATAGTGCAGTGCCTTTGCCACTTTCTCAGCTGATTAAGCAGTAGCCAAGACATAGCATGCTCATATACATTGTTGGGACTAGCTGGCTTGGCTTGGTGAAATATGAAAGTCAGACATGGCTCTCTACCTGAAATGCTGGTGTCAGTGGCCTTTCAATCATGACTGACTAAGTCAGATCTTGGAATTAACTAATCTGTGGGAATTGACCCTGCCAAATGTCAGAAAAATATTTAGAGTAGTAAAGTTCAGACATTTCTCAGAAACAGACATCTCATGGCAACCCATTCCAGTATTCTTGCCTAGGAAATCCCGTGGACAGAGAGGAGTCTGGTGGGCTGCAGTCCATGGGATCACAAAAGAGTCAGAGTCAGACATGACTTAGCTACTAAACAACCCAAATGGTTAAACAACAGGTGAGGGGTTAAAGAAATATTGTATATCCATACAACAAAATACTGATCAGAAACAAAAAATTGTGAACTACTGATTTAAGTAATATAGTTAAATCATTTCCTAGACACAGGAGTACATACCGCATGATTCCATTTGTGGGAAGTACTAGAACAAGCAACACCAAGATATTAAAAGTCAGAATAGTGGTTATCTTGCAATGGGGAAGGGGAGTGGCTGACTGAAAAGGAGTTAATGAACCTTTCTAGGGTGGTGGAAATACTCTAACCATTGATCTGGGTGGTGGTTATAGAGGTGTATATATGTGTCAAAACTTGTCCAACAATACACTTAACATTTATGCCTTTACTATATGTAAATTATATATCAATAAAAAGTCTGCTTAATTCTTTATATTAAATATCTGTTAATAAAATAGAAGTATTGCAAGGGCTTAAAATGCCTCTTCCCCAGAGTATCAAGGAAGTATTCCACCTCATGAAAAGCTGAGATATAAAAAAAGCTAGAGTTTCTCCTGTACAGCTTTGAGTCCAGTGTTCTGATTCCATTTTAAATGATTCAATCTTATGTAGTTAAATTTCCCTTAAAGAGCCACCAAGAGATCATTCTCCATTTTCTGGTTTAAAAAATTAAATCTTGGGAAGTCTTATTAAAAAAAAAGAGAGAGATGTCTCAAACTTCAAAAGAAGCTGTGTTAGGGGTCCTCATGACCATTCTTTGCCCCAGTGATTACTGGAAGGACTGTCAGGACTCAGAAGCTGTTACACTTATAGTTTATTATTAGGTTGGTGAAAAAGTAATTGCAGTTTTAGACAGTGAATTTTAAATCATTACACCTGGGCTCAAACACATCTTTATTAATCAAAATCAGTTCAGTTCAGTCGCTCAGTTGTGTCCGACTCTGCAACCCCATGAATTGCAGCATGCCAGACCTCCCTGTCCAGCACCAACTACCAGAGTCTACCCAAACCCTTGTTCATCAAGTTGGTGATGCCATCCAGCCATTTCATCCTCTGTCATCCGCTCCTCCCCCTGCCCCCAATCCTTCCCAGCATTAGGGTCTTTTCCAGTGAGTCAACTCTTCGCATGAGGTGGCCAAAGTATTGGAGTTTCAGCTTCAATATCAGCCCTTCCAATGAACACCCAGGACTGATCTCCTTTAGGATGCACTGGTTGGATCTTCTTGCAGTCCAAGGGACTCTCAAGAGTCTTCTCCAACACCACAGTTCAAAAGCATCAGTTCTTTAGTGCTCAGCTTTCTTTATAGTCCAACTCTCACATCCATACATGACTACTGAAAAAACCATGGCCTTGACTAGATGGACCTTTGTTGACAAAGTAATGTCTCTGCTTTTAAAAATGCTATCTAGGTTGGTCATAAGTTTCCTTCCAAGGAGTAAGCATCTTTTCATTTCATGGCTGCAATCACCATCTGCAGTGATTTTGGAGCCCAAAAAAATAAAGTCTGACACTGTTTCCCCATCTATTTGCCATGAAGTGATGGGACCAGATGCCATGATCTTAGTTTTCTGAATGTTGAGCCTTAAGCCAACTTTTTCACTCTCCTCTTTCACTTTCATCAAGAGGCTTTTTAGTTTTAATCAAAATAGGAACCATTATAATCAACACATTTTTGCCAATGAGAGATAAGTTTGTTTATTCTTGTAGCATAAAAATCTGTGCTTCAGGATTCGACAAACTCCAAGAGTTCTCCTTGCAAAACGTTTTTGAGATGCTTGAAGAAGTAGTCATCAGTTGATGAGAGGTCAGGTGAATATGGTGGATACGACAAAACTTGTTAGCCCAATTCATTTAAGTTTTGCAGCATTGGTTGTGCAATATGTCATCAGGCATTGTCGTGGAGAAGAATTGGGCCCCTTCTGTTGACCAATACTGGCTGCAGGCTCTGCAGTTTTTGTGCATCTCATTAATTTGCTGATCATATTTCTCAGATGTAATGGCTTCACTGGGGTTAAGAAAGCTATAGTGGATCAGATGGGCAGCAGACCATCAGACAGTGACCTTGACTTCTTTTGGTGCAAGTTTGGCTTTGGGAAGTGCTTTGGAATTTTGTCTCGGTCCCTACACTGAGCTGGTTTTTGCCAGTTGTCATATAAAATCTGCTTTTCGTTGCATGTCACAAACTGATCAAAAAATGGTTCATTATTGTTGAGTAGAATAAGAGAAGGCCACACTTCAACGATTTTTTTGATTTGATATCAGCTCATGGGACACCACTCCCGCTTATCAAGCTTTTTACCTTTCCAGTTTGCTTCAAATGCCAAATGACTGTAGAATGGTCAACGCTGGTCAACTTCTCCTATAGTTATAAGAGGATCATCTTCAGTGATCCTGTCAATCTGTCATTGTGAACTTCTGATGATCAGCCACTGTGTTCCTCATCTTTGCGGCTCTCATTACCTATGCAAAACTTCTTGAACCTCCACTGCGCTGTACATTTGTTAGCAGTTGCTGTGAGTTGTGTCCACTGCTTTACAACCTCTTTTAAACTTGAATGAGAAAATCACTTGAATTTGCTTTTTGTCTAACATTATTTCCCTAGTCTAAAATAAATACAAAATAAGCTGAGGGTAATGTCATTAACAAAAAAAAAGCAAGAAATGCACATTAAAATGAATATTAAATAGCCACATTTATTTTAGAATGTATTCCAATATCAAATGGAAAATTTCAACAACACAAAACCACAATTACTGATAGCTTACTGTGAACGATGTTGGTGTTGGATTCTTGATCTCCAAAGAATAGAATTTAGCTTCAAATCTGACAGAGACATCAGAAGGGGGACAGAGAGTGCCCCCTCCCTAGTCTTAGCAAGAAGCTATATACTTTTTCAGTTGGTTATTAACAATAAATCAAAAGAAGATCTCAAGATTGTAAAGGTCTTACCAGACCCATTCCCACAATAAAGATTTTAAGATAACAGGATTAGTGAGAAAATTCTTAAGAGGGAGAAACATGTCCTTGAGCAGGATACATTGTTATTATATAATCATTGGTATAGAATTTAAGGAAAAACATATCTTTGAGAAATATGAGTTGTTTTGTTGTGTAATCATTAGCTCTGGGCTTAAAGAACAAAATGTTTTATGTGACTAAGACAGGGAATGCAGAAAAAAAAAAAAGTTTGTTCTTTTCTCCTCCTGAGGGCCCTGAATCCCTTCCTCCTCCTCCTTGGGGGTCCCAGACTCCTTATCAACCTACCTAAGAATTAACTCTTTCATTACTTTTGCATCAACCTAATACAAAATAAAGGATAGAATGGATAAAATTAGTGAAGACACACAAGTCAAGTTTGAGAAAACCAGGCACAAGCTTCCAAATGGTCTCTCCCAGTGGAATGATGTGAAACATAATTACCCAGGAAGGATGTGTAACAACATATGCAAAGTATTGCAAACCAGGAAATCTTGCTCAGACCTAAGGGTCCAGAGTTTTTATTTTAGGGGTCAGTCATATAAGTGTGTAGCACCTGTACGATTGCCCTCAGTTATTTAAGCTCTAGTTACCCCTCAGAGAAGAAGCAAATGTTCTCTGTAAATCACATTAGTAACATCTAGACAAACTGGTACAGTATGGCCCAAGGCCTTTAGCCTGCAAAAATATTGTTATCTGACAGAACTTTACAAGAAGCCAGAAAACATATCCTAAAAGCATGCCTTTCTTGGGAATTTTCAGGATTTAGACAACCCAGGCCTTCTGGACCAGCTTATTCCTTCATAGGAAGTTATGGCAGAAAGAAATTTTCCAGAATCCAGAGAGAAGGGAGTGTGCTAGAACTTTAGAAAGGTCCCTCCTTCAAGTATGCATGGGGCTATTGGCACATTATAAATCCAAAACATTGAGGACTGAATTGAGAGCTGTTGATTTTGTTAACATTACTCTTAGCAAATTAATTTGAAGAAAAGGGGATTGCTTTTGTAGCTGGGATTAAAATTAAGGTTCTGAAAGTGTGGTATCATTTGGGATGAACCTCCTCATTGCTTTCCTGCTAGTCAGAAATTGTTATTTTCTCTTGACGTTACTTGAAGAATAAAATATCATTATATAAATACGATTTTTTTGTTGTTCAGTTGCCAAGTCATGTCCAACTCTTTGCGACCCCATGGAATGCAGCATGTCAGGCTTCCCTGTCCCTCACCATATCCTGGAATTTGTTCAAATTCATGTCCATTCAATAGGTGATGCCATCCAACCATGTTATCCTCTATTGCCCTCTTCTCCTCCTGCCTTTAATTTTTCCCAGCTTCAGCATCTTTTCAGTGACTTGGCTCTTCACATCTGGTGGCCAGAGTATTAGAGCTTCAGCATTAGTCCTTCCAGTGAGTATTCAGAGTTGATTTCCTTTAGGATTGACTGGTTTCATCCCCTTGCTGTCCAAGGCATTCTCAAGAGTCTTCTCCAGTACCATAGTTCATATGCATCAATTCTTCAGTGCTCTACCTTCTTTATGGTCCAGCTCTCACATCTGTACATGACTACTGGAAATACCATAGCCTCGACTATATGGACCTTTGTCAGCAAAGTGGTGTCTTTGCTTTTTAATATGCTGTCTAGGTTTTTCCTATCTTTCCTGCCAAGAAGCAATCACTTTTTAATTTCATGGCTTCAGTCACCATCTGCAGTGATTTTAGAGCCCAAGAAGAGGAAATCTGTGACTGCTTCTACCATTTTCTCTTCTTTTTGCCCTGAAGTAATGGGTCCAGGTGTGATGATCTTAGTTTTTCTTTGAGTTTTAAGCCAATTTTTTTACTCTCCTCTTTCACCCTCACCAAGAGGCTCTTTTCTTCCTCTTCGCTTTCTGCCGTTAAAGTGGTATCACCAGCATATCTGAGATTGTTAATATTTCTTCCAGCAATCTTAATTCCAGCTTTAGAGGATTGGAAAGAAATGCCAGTTTAGAGGAGCAGAAAGAAAAGCATTGTGAACAGTAGCAGATATACTTTATAGTATTATGAAATTTTGACCAAAAGGAAACAAAACAAGAAAACCTTTGCAGACTTTAGAATATAAGTTCCTAGAAATCAGAGACCATGTTTTATTCAGCTTCAGTATCTGTCATAGTGCCCTAACACCTGTTATATAGGAGGTTCTCAGTGTTTAACTTGAATGGTTGTGTGTGCTTAAAGGTGTATGTGGGATGAGGTATGTCACGGGAAATATTGGAGTTATGCAAATATCTAAATCTGTTTCTTTAATCCTGACCTCTTTCCTTCTATCTAACCTTTTAACTACCAGGTAGTCGTCTCTCTAGTAGTCAAACTCAGCATTTCTGGGTGTATACTTAACACTGACTCCTTGAGTTACATGTATTAAATATGTATATCTTTTTGTATGTCAATTATATCTCAGTAAAGTAGTTTAAAAAAAAAAGAAACTCAACATTTATGATGCTAAATTTATCTTTTTTGTATTCATAGTCCCTATCTTGGATAAGGACTGTCTTCCTGTGCCAGTAGCTCTTATTTTCAGGTGGTTACCCCTCCTTGTGCCAGTTCTCTTATATTCAAGTGGTTATCATATTGGCTTTGCCTTCACAGAAGCATCTCTATTTGTTTCTTCGTAATTATCAGACCATCTGACCTGTCTCTTGAGAAACCTGTATGCAGGTCAGGGAGCAACAGTTAGAACTGGACATGGAACAACAGATTGGTTCCAAATAGGGAAAGGAGTACGTCAAGGCTGTATATTGTCACCCTGCTTATTTAACTTACATGCAGAGTACATCATGAGAAATGCTGGGCTGGAAGAAGCACAAGCTGGAATCAAGATTGCCGGGAGAATTATCAGTAACCTCAGATATGCAGATGACACCACCCTTATGGCAGAAAGTGAAGAGGACCTAAAAAGCCTCTTGATGAAAGTGAAAGAGGAGAGTGAAAAAGTTGGCTTAAGGCTCAACATTCAGAAAACTAAGATCATGGCATCTGGTCCCATCATTTCATGGGAAATAGATGGGGAAACAGTGGAAACAGTGGCTGACTTTATTTTGGGGGGCTCCAAAATCACTGCAGATGGTGATTGCAGCCATGAAATTAAAAGACACTTACTCCTTGGAAAGAAAGTTGTGACTAACCTAGATAGCATATTTAAAAGCAGAGACATTACTTTACCAACAAATGTCCATCTAGTTAAGGCTATGGTTTTTCCAGTGGTCATGTATGGATGTGAGAGTTGAACAGTGAAGAAAGCTGAGCGCCGAAGAATTTATGCTTTTGAATTGTGGTGTTGGAGAAGACTCTTAAGAGTCTCTTGGACTGCAAGGAGATCCAACCAACCTATCCTAAAGGAGATCAGTCCTGGGTGTTCATCAGTTCATCAAGGACTGATGTTGAAGCTGAAAGTCCAGTATTTTTGCCACTTCATGCGAAGAGTTGACTCACTGGAAAAGACCCTAATGCTGGGAAGGATTGGGGGCAGGAGAAGAAGGGGATGACAGAGGATGAGATGGTTGAATGGCATCACCGACTCAAGGGACATGGGTTTGGGTAGACTCCGGGAGTTGGTGATGGACCGGGAGGCCTGGTGTGCTGCGGTTCATGGGGTCGCAAAGAGTCAGACATGACTGAGCGACTGAACTAAACTGGACTGAATTATTCCCACTGTCATGTATCACTCAGGCTTCATTACTACTCAATGGCATGGTTTTAATAATCTCTGTCTGTCTTTATTCTCTCCTCCTGTTTACTCTCTGTGCTTGAGAATACAGGATCTTATAAAGTATGAGTTCATTTATCTCATTTCCTGAAAACCTTCCATGACACATTGTTGTCTACAGGGTAGAGTCTAAATTCCATATCCTCACATAGTCACTCTGTTACCTTGTTCTTCACTTATATCTTGCAATTTCTGCAAGTGTCTCCCAACCATCCCTGTACTACAGTCTCAGCTGACTTCCTGATCTACTATTCATCCACTCTCAGGCCTCCACTCTTAGTACAACTTTCATCCTGAAACCCTGGCCACTTACACAGAATCCTTCAAAACCCAAGCCCTATGCAGTCTCTTCCTTTTCCCACATGTGAAAATTACATCGATGCATTTTGTAAAAAGTGAAATAATACAGAAGATATCACAAATGCAGTTGCGTTATGTTTGGGGGTATTAACCAGTTCTCAGTTTCCCCATTTCCAAAAAAGTCTTTCTTTAAAAACAAAACCAGATCAATTTTCACCTCTGACTCTAAATATCTGAATAATGTAAATATAACTGTTAGAGAAAGTCATGTGCTTATCTCCACTTCTATTTCATTGTTCTTTCCTTTCTGAATGTCCCTGCCTTCTGTAATTCTCTTTCTGCTTGCACAGCTTTCTGTAGATATTATTTATGAGTAGGTCTTTTAGCAAATTCCTTAGTTTTCCTTTGTTTGATAATGTATATTTCCCTTTCATTTCTAAAGGATACTTTCATTATATGCAGGATTCCTGATTGATGGTTGTTTTCTTTAATTCAGTAAGAATTATTGTATACTTCCTCTGGCCTCCATAATTTTGGTTGAGATGTGAAGTGAAGTAAAATTCATGTCTGACTCTTTGCGACCACATGGACTAGTCCATGAAATTCTCCAGGCCAGAATACTGGAGTGGGTAGCCTTCCTCTTCTCCAGGGAATCTTCCCAACCCAGGGATCTAACCCAGGTCTCCCGTGTTGCAGGCAAATTCGTTACCAGCTGAGCCACAAGGGAAGCTGTTGAGAAATGCCTTTCCATTTCAAATTTGTGTTCTTTTACAGATAATATTCCATTTCTCTTCGACTAAGTCTACTTATGCCCCTGGGTGGAAGGCCAGGAGATAACTAACTCAGCTGATGCAGTTACCATCAGCTCAGATTTATCAGCTCACTTGCTGGTTTCTAGGTGTGGATCAGGGGTTTGGTAGTCTTGTCACTGCTGTGAAGCTGCTTCTATATGTAGGCTGCTCAAAGCTCCATGGTGGTGTACTGGCTATGGCGTGGGGGTTGGGATGGTCCTTGGAGCTTTGCTGCTGCTATCATAGATGAATTGGACAGCCCACTAAAACCTGATTTGTGGAGCAGGGATCATGACAGTTCACTGGGCTTCTTTGCTGATGCTACAGTCATACTGGCCCATCAAATGTGCTGCTTGTAAAGCAGAGCTTAGGTGGGCCCACCAGGGCTTTGATGCTGCTGGTGAAGGCAACTGATAACCCTCAAGTTGAGGAGCCAGAGTTGGATCTTTCCACTTGGTCACTGTTGTGGTTCTTGTTTCCCAGTCCTTCAGACAGGGATAAGAGACTTTTATTGCTTTTGTGTTTATATTTTTGGTCTATGCTTGGTTATTTCAGGCTGCAGTCCTGTCCAGTGCTCAGCCCATTGTGTGCTGGATCTTAGAAATCTCACCACATTGCCATTCTTCAGGTCCTGAGGTTGGTTCTTAGCCAGCCAAGTCCACTGCCTTCTTACCAGCTCTCAGAGTTCTTGACTCATTATTCATTGGATTATATTCAGGGTAAATGATTAAAAGTTGTATGAGTCTTGTTCCTTCTTGCCCCTTTTTTCATGGATAATTAATCTTCATAAGTCTTTCTGTGAATAAAAATTAGAGTTAAGATTTGTTCTGTTCCCTAGTCTTTTTTTGTAGAATAATTTTTTTTAAGTATTTGGAATCATTTATTGAACAACAACAATTGAAGATTTATTTTTTAATGATTTTGTTTATTTATTTTTATATTTGGCTGCACTGAGTCTTTGTTGCTACACACAGGCTTTCTGTAGCTGCGGCCAGTTGGCACTTCATTGCAGTTCACTGGCCTTCTGTTATTGTGGAGCACAGGCTCTAGGACGCAAGGGCTCAGTGTTTGTGAGTTGCAGGACCTCGAGCACAGGCTCAGGAACTGTGTTTGCTTCCTGAACAACCTAGCTTAATACCATATCACAGAAAACTCATTTCACCTGTGCTGTAGGACACTGAGAGGCTTGTGGAAATGATCTGAAAAATTAAGTGGAAAGATGTTATATCTGTGCAAAATGTATGTTGAGAATCATAATATATATCATTTATCATGTTTAAAAGGTGTAACTGTCACTTTCTTCTTCCCTGTTAGTACTGAGATGAGACCAAGTCCACAAGTCTAACTAATTTTATTAGGGACTTCCTTCTTCCTTATCCCAAGGAAAATAATTTTCAGAGGTTATAAGCTGCTTAATTTGAGAGTTTACCCTCCCTTTTTTCACCCCAACTTGTTCCTATTAGAGGGAGTCATCATTTTCTGTTGCCTAGGTAATTCTAGTGCCAGCTATCTGCTGATTAGCTGTGAATGAGACTTAGACTGTTCACACTACAGAGCCTCTAACCGTATTAACATGAGAAAAGTTGCTTGGAGACTGTGTTTGTTTCAGACCTTTGCTACTCATTCATATTTGGAAGAAACTGTAAGCAGCTGACTGTGTACATTTCACAGATTCATTGTGTTCTGCATTATGGTTTTCCACTGGGATAAGGTAACGCTAAAAGGACATCCTTTTATAGCAGCTGGGGGCTTTCTGGAGTTATGTAGTAAATGGGCTTTATTTTGAAGTATGTGTTATACTAATCAATATACAGAAGATTCCTGGTTCAATAGGAAAGCAAACTTAATATCTTTCTAAATGTTTGCTGGATTCAGTCTGAAACTAACATGTTTAACAGGCAATAGAATAAGAACAGCCAGGAATTGGTTTTCTTTTCTTCATTTTTAAAGCAATTTGCAAAAAAATTGAACTTGTTTCTTGAAATAGATACTGAGTACAGTAGAAATTTTACATAAATACGCCATTCTACTATCAAAGGAAGAGTCACAGAAAAAAACACTGTGATCTGAAAATACTATTTTAATATTCAAGAATATAAATAGTAGAGATTTCATAGAAACATAGTAGTTGAAATACCCAGCAGTTAATGAAAAGTTACACGGTTGTGTTGCTCTTATACATGGCTCATGATAGGAACTGAAACTATGACAGCAGTCAGTTTCAGAAAGTCAGGGTAAAGGTAATGCAGATGGCTGAGTAAAGGGATGTTCAAGGAAGGGCACGATAAGGAATCTAACAAGGTAAACAGTGTCACTGGATTGAAAGTATAAAGGATCTTAATTCTGAGACAGTGGTTCAAGAAAGCTGACTGCCTAGTTCTCTGGAGAGAACAGTACAGCATTGGCAGAAATTCAATGTTTAGGCCTTGCCTGATTCACCCTTAGTGTAATCTGGAGAAGGTCTCCTAGCATTTATGAAGGATGGTTCTGTAATCTGTGAAATTATTTGGCTGAATCTTATTCATGAATCTCTGTCTAGCACTTTTGTTGCTGGCTTCCATGATCTAGGTTACTGGTGACTCTTGAGTGATGTTAATAGATACTGTGCTCAGAAGCCAGATTGTAGGGAGTTAAAGAGTGATTAAACGGTGGGAGACCATCTGTTCAGGAAGTAAGTGTGCCGCAGTCCAAGACAGGTTATAAGCCTATCCTAATTTAGTAGATATGTATATAATACTCCCAAATATGGATTTATACTTGCTTCCCTTTTTTACATTCTTGTTTCAGATATGTTCACAATTTTTAAAGGTTTATTAATCTTAGGTGATTTAGGGAAATTTTGCATGAAGCTCAGTTTTATTTGTTCATTCTAATGCTCTGAAATAGTTTAACTAGTTTGAGACATAATTTCTACTTAAAGGATTAAAAAAAAACTCTACCTCATTAGCTTGGCAAAGAAAGAAAGTGCTTGTGTGGGACGAAAAACCCAAAATTATCTACAAGCATGGGAATGAATTTGAGTGCTGAACAGAAGTTTGTATGATTATCATAATGAAGCAGCATAAAATAGTCAAGGCATCAGAAATGCTTCTGAAAGCCTAGTCTGCATATGAGTTCTTTTCAGGAATACTGTCTGCAGTCTTTAAGGAAAATAAAAGGCTCCTATTAACTAGTATTTATACCAGAACCAATGAAAATTAAATGCTTTGTCAAAGACATCCATAACTGAGAAAAGTTAAACTTGAAGTAAAAAAAAAAAAAGATTAAATATAATAACATCATTCTAATTAACCCACTGAACTTGTTAAAATTAAAAGTTCCAATAATAGTCATGAGATATAATGAAAGATTTCATCTACAAGATGAAAACATCTTATAGTCATGGCTGAAATGTAAAAGCGGAAAAATAGTCCAAAGCAAGAAAACAAGGTTTATTATCCAGAATAAAGATGTGCAGGGTCTTGTTTGATCTAGTACTTATGTTTGATCTATGAGCTGGTATTGTTTTAATGAATCTACTACAAGTATCAGTTTGTGTCCTCTTATGATTCAACACACTGAGCCTACTTATAGTCCTGGCATTTTACTCTGAGAACAGAATCCTGTTTATTCATAAACATAAATAAATTTATGAATTTACCTGGGACTTCCCTACTTCCCTTTTTTTCTTATTTTTTAAACTTCAAAAAGTTTTAAAGATCTTTTTGATCTTTGAAGAAAAGTATATTCTTTGTGTCTATTCTTACCCTGTCTTATTTTATGATTCATATTACAAGGAGCTGCCTTGGGAGCCTACTCTTGAGGAGCCATGTGCTCTTACAAGGTCCTTAGAGAGTTACAGGTATTTTTGCCATTGTACTGAATAAAATATGAGTATTTTTGGTCAGCTGCTTGAAGCAATATTTTACATTTATGGCATATCATGATAGAGCAGATCATGTGTGTTGAAGCACCCTTGAGAGAATTCAGGTTCACATTTATTATTTTCAGTGACACCCAAGCTTTGAATCTGAGAAGTTAACTAGCACACTTAATATACAAACTTAAGTGGATTGATCTACTTTGGCAGTCTTTGGAGAAAAGGCCAATATGAAAGAAATGTTTTTAGTGTAAGAGCTTAAAGTTTCTAAATTTAGAATGAAAGTCAGTACTTTACTAAACCATGTACGTATTTACACAGATCTGAGCTATATATACTTGATCTCTCATTTTTCAAATTAATGAAGAAAAAAAGGTATCATACTTTGTTTTCTGAAAATACAGGTGCATAAAACTTTGCATGAATTATTTTCTTGAAGATTAAAGAATACTACATATATATGTAATACATTTTGTTTTTAAGAAGGCCATATAGTATAGGGGCTTTACATCATACAGGCCTAACTATAAAACTGATTTCTTCTACTTACTAACTCTGTGACCTTGGACAGTTTAATTAATCTCTCTAAGCCTCACTTTCTTCCTCTATTGAATAGGGATAATACTTCATAACTCATGGTGGTTGTATGTAATTAAATGGTAATAGTGTATGTAAAGCTCTTAGCAAAATGTCTGACATTATAAGACCTAAATAAATATTATTGCTAGTTTTACTTTGTAACAGTAACTTATCTTATAAATAATATTACTTTCTCATTAGTGAGAATGAGAAAAATTCTAAAAACTCTGGAGAAAAACATATTCTTAATGTACTGGCTGTTAATATGCATAGGCTTTCTTATCATATGTAGCCTAACTGGATATTCAGTTTTGCATTTGCTAATACTTACACCATCATAATTATTTTTCATATTATTTCTATAAAATGTTCTTTTAAATGCCTACATGATCTTTCTTTATTTGGCTATATCAAGTTTCCTGTCTCTTTAATGTAATAATTTCTATTCTAGAAGTATATTGGGATTCCCTGATAGCTCAATTGGTAAAGAATCCTCCTGCAATGCAGGAGACCCTGATTCGATCCCTGGGTCAGAAGATTCACTGGAGAAGGGATAGGCTACCTACTCCAGTTTTCTTGCGCTTCCCTTGTGGCTTAGCTGGTAAAGAATCCACCTGCATTGCCGGAGACCTGGGTTCAATCCCTGGGTTGGGAAGATCCTCTGGTGAAGGGAATAGCTACCCACTCCAGTATTCTGGCCTGGAGAATTCCATGGAGTGTATAGTCCATAGGATCACAAAGAGTCAGACACAACTGAGCAACTTTGACTTCATCCTAATAAGAGCCATTTAAGATTTAATGTTTTTTTAATTAATTAATTTATTTTAATTGGAGGGTAATTACTTTATAATATTGTAGTGGTTTTTGCCATACATGAATCACATTTTTAGGAAACTGCTGATATGACTAAATTGCTTTCCATCAAAAGGTCTCTACCTACTTTTCTGTTCCTAAATTAAATATTTTATATCCCATAGTATTCATTAGCTAATGAAAATAAGGCAAGAGATTATAAGATAAAACCATTTTTCATACTTACATACTTACACTTTCTAGAAACTTTCCTAACACACACTTGATCTGAATGTATTGTTATAGACCTTAGCCTAGATTGGGGAATGTTTTATTTTTTATCCAAATGTATCTATATAAACTGTAAAACCATTATGTTTATTGCCTGTACCCCATATACATGATAGAATATTAAAAGTATATTAAGAGAGTATTAAGATTATCAAGAGCATCTTGTTTTATGCCCTCAAAATAGGGCAGGAAACTGAGATTCAAAAAGTGACAGTCTGAGGTCACTAGTATATATACAGGGATGGAACCCAGGTGTCCTGAAGTGTGGGCTGGTGAGCCATGTATACCATGGTAAAAGTGCACATTTACTGAATGGTATTAAAGAAAATGGGCTTCCCTGATGGCTCAGCAATAAAGAACCTGACTGCCAAAGCAGGAGACATGGGTTTGATCCCTGGGTCAGGAAGATCTCCTAGAAAAGGAAATGGCAACCCACTCTGGTATTCTTGCCTGGGAAATCCCATGGACAGAGGAGCTGGGCGGAGTTGTAGAACACAACTTAGCAACTAAACAACAACAACAAAATTAGAGAAAATACTATTCAGTGACACTACAAATGATAAGCAGACTGTTCAGGACCATCACAATAGGTATAGAGACCACTGCTGTGGGATTTTACAGTGGGACAGAGATTGGATTCAATTCCAAATGCAGCATAGGTGAAAGGGAATTTATAGCCAAGGAGCAGGGTAGGGGTCAGTGGATGGAAAATTACTCAGAGGAAATATCACGGGTAAGGGGGATTCTGTCTAAACCAACCCAGCAGCCAACAAGAGTCTTTGCTTAAGACAGTCCAGAGTAATCAGATATCATTTGAGGGATGGAAACAGATGAGAAATATGAACAGATACAGAAGGTGAACAAATAGATATTGATTATGAGGGTTAAACTGAATTAGCAGGATTCTTGCTGAAACTGAGTTTTATAAGGAAGCACACAAATGAGCCTACAAGGAGGTTCAGGAACTTGACTAAAGTTTGCTTAAATGAAGAAATCATTGCCAGGAGGACTTATTAATGTTGTTTTCCTATGTCTTCATTGTCCCTAATTATGACTAAGAGAGATAGTCTTAAGCAGGCATGTCTTTTACTGTTGCATCTTCCAGACAGTAACTAGCATGGTGCTTCTATAGCTAGGCCAACAGATAATCACTTATCAACCAGTCATCAGTAGGAATGTGAAACCACCGTTTACTTTCTGTCATCCCTTTGTTTTCTCCTATGTTGGAAAAATTTTTCATTTATTTTTGTTTTTTAGTTCTCAGAGTTTGACCTTATTAAAGCTCATTATGTATTAGAATACTTCTTATATGAACTTTTATAATGTCTGCTGATTAAACATTATTGTTGGGCTGTTTTGCAGAAGTTAAGATTTGAATTTGTGAAGAGTTAGAAAGACTGTAAAGGAAGGATTAGCTTCATTAAGGAGCCATTTGAATATATATTTTAGATTATATTCAATTTAGAAAAAATTAAATTTTGAGTATTTGCCCTGTTACATTCCTTTTATCTCTTTGTATGTCTTGATTAAGACTGTCCCTATACATATGTAAATCAGTGTTTTAATTTGGTCAAGTGCTTTTTTAAAAATATGTAAGATAGTTGTGCTTTAAAAATTAGCCCTATATTGATGGTTTTGATTTGGCGTAGATAAAACTTAAGTGCTTGTTGCATTTTCCCAGATTCCATTATCCTGTTGCATCCCATACTTCTTAAGACTATTAAATTAGAGATGTCAGAATATAATGCTTAGGAAATATCTCTTTTGAAAGTCACTTTCAGTGGCTTAGAAGAAGGAAGTATTCATATAAAGCATATAAATTTCATATAATTTCATTAATTTTATGAATTTTCATGAAAAAGTCTTCAGATTTTGTTGTTCTTAATTATTTTTGTGAGCATTTTATTATTTCCTCAGTCTTATTTAAAACATTTTTCATTGTGGGAGCCTGTGATTTGGAGAGTGAAAGGAACACTGTGGCAAGGTCAGACAACTGAACACTGATTATGACTCCTCTATCATTAATCAGAAACTGAAGAAACTAATAAAGTTAGCCTAAATATATGAGTTAAAGGTGGCAGTGAAGAAATAATTGTGTGTAGCCTCCATTCTCTGAGACTAAATTAGCTGCTCCCTCCCTTGCCTTCAAAGCACTGGCTAATAGCATTGTATTTAGTGTTCTACTAAACTCCATATATGGTTTGCCTTCTGTTATATGGTGAGTTCCTAAAGAATAGGAATAACATTGCATCAGTCTTTCTCCCATCCCTGGTGCCTCCCATGATACCTGGATTAATGAACAGGTAAATAAACCCTCTAAGACAGGAGAATTTCTAGTACACAGACTTGTTGAGTTGTGATCTCATCAGTACGGAAGACATTTAGGTTTACTCTGCTGAGAGCAATGTGTCCTCTGCAGTCAGGTCCTCAGTGAGAATCCACTCTGGAAATAATCTGGCTTCAACCAGTGAAGATGGCCCTATACAGTTAAAAGCTCTTGGGATTCTAGAGCTTGCTGGATTCCTCTGTAACTGTTTGATCTCTAACCCAACAGCTATAAAACTTATCACAAGTTCTCCTTTCTCTGTTTAATTAGCCCAGTCTTTTTGTCCTTGGGAAGAGCATCTAGTGCTGAAAGACAAAGTAGCACAGGTTTTTATACTTTTCACCCTTCAAAGCATCTCTTCTTAGGTGGCTTTCACATTGTACTAAAGGTCTGTGTGTCCTGTCCATTCATTTCCACTCATACGTGGAGTTGTGCACTTGGCAGTTCTCTAGTATACAGAGAAATTTACTGCGAAGCTGGTAAGATACGGCAGTATGTCTTGGTAGACACAACTCAACCCTAGACCAAGTTAGTCCAGAGACCTGGATTCTATATCTGGGCCTGCCAGTAACTTGCTACAGGACCTGAACCATTTTTCTTTCCTGTACCTCAGTCTTCTCATCTGTCAAGTGGGTTACTGGTTCTTTATCAAGGAAGCCTGTTTTTCAGACAAAATCCTAAGCAGAATTTCAGCATAAGAAATAGTTTAAAAGTGCTCTCTGGCTTAAGTGGATTCCTCTCGTGTACTCTCTCACACCTTTTTCATTACCCACTCCCAGATCATAAAAATGACCCTTTCTACCTCTGACATTTCATCTCAGGCACCAGAGAAATGATCTAGTTAATACAGGCATCCAGAGGAGAAAAGTCAAAACAAATTGACTTACTATAACTCGCTTTCTTTTCTCCCATGATTACTAACTGGCTGTTTTCCATTTGTCTGTTACCATTGGAGCCCTTTCACTGATACTAATCCAACACCTTAGGTCCTTTGAAATGACACAGAAACTCTGAGAGGAAAGTGGTAGATTTTTAGAACCTATACTCCCTTCCTTCTGCCTCTCCTTCCCCTGTCTCAGCCTATTTTACCAGTCTTTCCCAATGTTGACCATTCTGTTGTGTTTCTAGAAGTTTTCATCATTTGTTCTTCCTGTGGGTTATGATTAAATGTATATGAACACCACGAGTCAGGGTTTCTCCATCTGGGCCCATATAGTCATTTTAGCATTATTTCCAGGAAATAGACAACACCTTTAGCATGGTCATTTCTCTAAGATAAAAATACAGGAACATCCAGTTATAGCATGTGCTTAGACAGGAGTGAAAACAATTTTGCAAATCAATTTGTTGTGACAAAGTGGATGATTAGTATTCTCTTCCAAGATAATTGCAGGCACTGAAAGGACTGCTTTCCAAAAACATTGCCTGATTTATTCATTCAGACATTTGAAACTATGTGTCTGAGGTCTGGGAATGCTTTTTAATATTCATTTGTTTTCCTCTTAAAAGGTAGTATAATCATTAATTCAGTGTATAAATATAGGGGTCCTAAATGGCCATTTTATCCCTGGCCAGCTTCACTCATAAGCCAGTTTTAGCTTTTTAACTATGCTTATTGTTATTTGTCAGGTATTTCCACTTGTCTTTCCTCTGCTTCCCTATTAATTTTCTCCATGTAGCCACTTTGGCTTGGTTGAAAATGTCAGAACATTATGCCAGTGTGTTGCAGTCAGGATGTGCCTGTGTTCAAACTGCTGTAGCCTGATACTTGGCTCTTGTAGGAAAAGTACTATGAAAATGGTGTCTCCAGTTGAAATTGAGATGTATTAATATAAAGCATCTGCCTGGTTTCTTCAGCTAACGAGGTTTTGCTGAAAAATGAGTGTAATGAAACAATGCTGGATGTTGGCAGGACCTACTGATGAAGGCTAATGAGCATAAGTAAGTTTCTGTAAGGCCCCAGCAGCAAGGGCAGAGAATGTTTCAAATGTAGTGCCCTTGAGGCAAGACCAGCTTGTATGAGGTGTGACCTGTTTATTTGTTGGCTTCTTTTATTCTTTTCTTCTCTCCCTCCTCCTATGCTCTTCTTTCAGTAAAAGATCCATTCAAGCCAGCCGCAACATATTGTTTTATGCAGCATAGGGCATGTTAAAAGTAAAGCTGGTTAGACCAGGGCTTAGTACAATGTTGCAAAAATAAGAATTACGTTTTACATACTGTATATATTATTTAATGGAAGAAACTTAATTGCCAAGAATTTAAGAAATAAATTCTATCAAAAAGGAGATAAGAAAATACGTGTTTTGTACACACCACTTGGAGTTTAGTTTTCTTCAAGCCTGATTTCAAGAGAATGTAGAGTGACTCTTGGTAGAACACAAAGGCTTTTGCTCATGCCTCTGCTCCCTATTCATACTAATGCTTCCTAAGGCCCACTTCACTTCACACTCCAAGATGTCTTGCTCTAGGTAAGTGATCACAACATCATGGTTATCCAGATAATTAAGATATTTTTTGTACAGTTCTGTATATTCTTGCCACCTCTTCTTAATCTCTTCTGTTTCTATTAGGTCCATGTCATTTCTGTGTTTTATTTTGCCCATCTTTGCATGAAATGTTCCCTTGGTATCTCTAATTTACTTGACAAGATCCCTAGTCTTTCTCATTCTATTGTTTTCCTCTATGTCTTTGCATTGTTCACTTAGGAAGACATTCTTATCTCTCCTTGTTATTCTTTGGAACTCTGCATTCAAATGGGTATATCTTTCCTTTTCTCCTTTGCCTTTCACTTTTCTTCTTTTCTCAGCCATTTGTAAGGCCTCTTCAGACAATCATTTTGCCTTATTGCTTTTCTTTTTCTTGGGGGTGGTTTTGATCACTGTCTCCTGTACAAGGTTATGAACCTCTGTCCATAGTTCTTCAGGCACTCTGTCTATCAGATCTAATCCCTTCCAGCAGAACTCTTTCAAATCCTAAAAGATAATGCTGTTAAAGTGCTGCACTCAATACGCCAGCAAACTTGGAAAATTCAGCAATGGCCACAGGACTGGAAAAGGTCAGTTTTCATTCCAATCCCATAGAAGGGCAATGCCAAAGAATGTTCAAACTATGGCACGATTGCCCTCACTTCACATGATAGCAAGGTAATGCTCAAAGTCCTCCAAGCTAGGCTTCAACAGTATGTGAACCAAGAACTTCCAGATGTACAGTTGGATTTAGAGAAGGCAGAGGAGCAAGTGATCAAATTGCCAATATCTGTTGGGTCATAGGGAAAGCAAGGCCATTCCAAAAACACAGCTACTTCTGCTTCATTGCCTACCCTAAAGCCTTTGACTGTGTGGGTTGCAACAAACTAGAAATACCAGGCCATTACCTGCCTTCTGAGAAACCTGTATGCAGGTCAAGAAACAAGTCAGAACTGGATATGGAACAACAGACTGTTTCCAAATTGGGTAAGGAGTACGTCAAGGCTGTATATTGTCACCCTGCTTATTCAACTGATATGCAGAGTACATCATGTGAAATGCTGGGCTGGATGAAGCACAAGCTGGAAACAAGATTGCCAGAAGAAATATCAATAACCTCAGATATGCAGATGACACCCACCCTTATGGCAGAAAGCAAAGAGGAACTAAAGAGCCTCTTGATAAAAGTCAAAGAGGAGAGTGAGAAAGCTGGCTTAAAACTCAAAATTCAGAAAATGAAGATCATGGTATCTGGTCCCATCACTTCATGGCAAATAGATGGAGAAACAGTGGTAGCAGCGACAGGCTTTATCTTGGACAGTGACTGCAGCCATGAAATTAAAAGACGCTTTCTCCTTGGAAGAGAAGCTATGACCAACCTAGACAGTATATTAGAAAGCAGAGACATTACTTTGCCCACAAAGGTCCATCTAATCAAGGCTATGGTTTTTCCAGTGGTCATGTACAGGTGTTAGAGTTGGACCATAGAAGAAATGTGGGTGCCATAGAATTGATGCTTTTGAACTGCAGTGTTGGAGAAGACTCTTGAGAGTCCCTTGGGCTGCAAGGAGATCCAACCAGTCAATCCTAAAGAAAATCAGCCCTGAATATTCATTGGAAGGACTGATGCTAAAACTCCAATACTTTGGCCACCTGATGCAAAAAACTGACTCATTGGAAAAGACTCTGATGCTGGGAAAGATTTGAAGGCAGGAGGAGAAGGGAATGACATTGGATGAGATGGTTGTATGGCATCGCCATCTGGACATGAGTGGACATGAGTTTGAACAACCTTCGGGAGATGGTGAAGAACAGGGAAGCCTGGCGTGCTGCAGTCCCTGGGGTTGCAGAGTCAGACAGGACTGAGCAAATGAACAACAACAATTGCTCCTTGTGATTGTAAGACGTTCCTACAGCTGTGTGACAGATAATTTTATGTGTCGCCCTGGCTGAGACATGGAGTACTCACATATTTGGTCAAACATTATTCTGGATGAGAGTTAAGATGTTTTTGGATGAGATTAACATTTAGATCAGTAGAGTGAGCAGGTCAGATTGCAGTCCATAATGTGGGTGGGCCTCATCCCTGAAGGCCTGAAGAAAACAGAGAGTCCTACCTTCCCCTAAGTATGAGTGGATTCTCCCTGTCTCATGGCCTTCAAACTGTAATATTGGCTTTTTTCCTGCCTTTAGATTAGAACGGGGTATTAAGCCTCTTGGCCTTTGAACTGGAGCTACACCATCAGCTTTCATGGGTCTTCAGTTTGCCCACTTACCTGGCAGATCATGGGACTTGCCAGACTCCATAATTGCCTGAACCAGTTCTTTACAGGAAATCTCTTTCTTCTCTTTACACACACACACAGGCATACACACACACGCCATGTTTGCCTGAGCCAGTTCTTTACATTAAATCCCTTCTCTTGACACACACACACATACACCCATGCACCCTGTTGGCTGTTTCACTGGAGAACCCTGACTAATACAAACAACAGCCACAGCAGCATATAATTCATGAAATACATACCTGATATGCACCACATTGACTTTAGACTTAGACCTATCTGCAGCCAGGTTTAAACTCTACCTGACTAGATGAATGACCTTTGGCATATTATTTCACCTCTCTTCACCTCAGTTTCCTCATCTTTAAAAATTGGAGTTTTTGTGAAAATGCGTACAGCAGACTCTTGAGATGTAATTCCTTGACTTTCTAAACTGGACTACAAAATAAATGTAGTCAACGATATAATGTAATTCTTGTTAATAGGCTGTCATGCTATTTCTATGAATAAGGTGTAAATAGAATCTATACATCTTTCTGTGCCATTATCCTAGAAAAGACTTACATTCTTCCCACTGCTTGCTCCTAAAATTCAGTCCTACTGATATGTGTTAACAATCTTCTCTTGCCCCACATGATCCAGTGGCAGTAAAGCTTCTGAATGATTTTGGTTGAGTTGTTCTACTTTTATAAGCAAAAGTAAAACCTGATTTTTATGGTACACTATTTAACTATAACCATATCCAGAGATTTCAGTGCAAAAGGATGACTAGCCTTAAATGATAAAAGATGTGCAAAGGTAACATTAAAAGTTTCCCAATTTGGAACCGTCATTGTTCCATATCCAGTTCTAACTGTTGCTTCTTGACCTGCATACAGGTTTCTCAGGAGACAGGTAAGGTGGTCTGGTATTCCCGTGTCTTTAAGATTTTTCCACAGTTTGTTGTGATCCATATGGTCAAAGGCTTTAGGATAGTCAGTGAAGCAGAAGTAGATGTTTTTCTGGAATTCTCTTGCTTTTTCTATGATCCAAATAATTGAATCATATTAATTAATTATTAAAATTAAATTTGAAAAAGAAGAGGGCAAGGGAAACCATTAGGGTACATTCACATTTAAGTTTCTCTATATACCCTTTGAAAATTGTATTTTACTATTTTATTTATAGCTCCCAGATGAAAATCTAGCCTTGTTACTTTGACCTGATTTGGGTAATTTGAAACCTAGAAACTGGACAGATGTACATGCAGTGTTTTAATTACCATAATTTAAAATTTTGTGCAAGATGGGTTGCAGTATTAATATAGGTAGTGCCAAGCTCATGGGCAAGCTGTGCTATAAAAGTTTCTCTTCTACTGTATACTTAAAACTGATAAAGATAGTAAATTTTATGTTATGTGGACAAGAATACTGGAATGAGTTGCCATTTCCTTCTCCAGGGAGATACATTCCTTAACTGCTTATAAAAAATATGTGTGCATTTAGTTAGGATTCTTTCCCTTAGAAATATCCTGTTTAAATTTGCAAACATTTCTTTTTATGCTGAAGGGAAGATTTTTGTATTGCTAATAAAAACTTAATAATATTTATTTTTAAAATATTCTTCCAGATTACCAAAGAAGTGGCCAATTGCCTTCTTTAGGTGTAAGGTGCTGGGTACATGCTAGGTGAGAAAAGAGCATGAGGGGTTCCTCAAAGGTACACTCTGTAGTAATACAGACCACTCATAAGCTTACAAAAAGCCCTGGCAGAGAGAAGACAGGTGACTCCTACAGACATCATCTGCTGTTGATGATAGAGACTGTAGTCTTAGCACCCTGATGTCTGTGGGACTTGATGGAGGAGACCAGGTTGAAAGAGTGCGTCAGAAACTGGATAAGCAGAAAGGAACAGTCCAAAGGTAGGACAGTGGACAGAAACTTGAGATGAACATGACGTTTGTTTGTTTAATGGAGTGTTCTAAAGCAAACACTGGGGACACAAGCAGGGAATGGCAGGGAGCAGTGAAGTTGTGAAAATCATCAGGAAGCTGGGGCTTTATTTGGGAAATACTGGTTTTGGAGTATAAAGTGATATCCTAAACATGACATAAAAATCTGTTACTCACCCACCCTTCCTTCTTCCCTTTTCTTCATTCACTCAACAAATATTTTTTTTTACCACTTCCTTAGTGAAAATCACTGATATAAGAAAATTAACCTGACCATAAAGTACAAAAGATAAGCAGAAGCAAATGTGAAGCAGAAAGTCCAGAAAGGCTGTAACAGTGATCCAGGATTGTGGTCATGTTCCTGGGCTGATAAAAGGGCTAATGTTTTTTAAACACTTAAGAGTATATACCAAATATTTTATAATAACTATAAATGGAATATAACATTAAAAATTGTGAATCACTATATTGTATAACTATAATTATGTTATGCATAACATTATTTAAATTGTTACGTATTTCAATAAAAAATAAAGTATGTATATCATATTGAGAAAAAAGAGCATATGTCAGATACAGTTAAATGCTTATGTATGTTATGTGTTATCCTCAAAACCCTATAAAGTAGATACTTTTATTTTCCCAATTTACCCAGTGAGAAAACTGAGGCTTAGCGAGGTTAATTGATATAGTCACACAGCAAAGAATAGTATAAATATCATTTGTTTAGCAGATCAAAGTTCATAAATATTTCTTTTGGCCCTCTTTTGTTTGATCCTCTGCCTTTGTGTAAGGCCTCCTACATACCATTATTCTCATTTTTTATTTTACATAAACACAGAAGAACATAGAGAAACTTGGCCGGGCAGTCATTCATCAGACAGTAAGCACCTACTGTGTGGTAGGCATGTTTTCTTGGCATTGGGGCCATAGCAATAGACAGGACAGATCAAGTTGCCTGTTGTCAGGGAGTTGTTTTGTGGTAGGGGTGAATAACAGTGAATATATAAGGAAAGAAAATCAAGTATTTCCTAGAAATGACAAGTTCTGTAAAGCAGACACGTAAGGTAAAGTAATAGAGGAGGGCTGCCATGATAGAACATGAAGGCCTTCTAAGGAAGGGATGATAGTTGAGACCTGCATAACAAGAGGACCTCATGCAACAATCTAAAGGAAAACATTCCAAGCAAGAGTGCAACAAGAGCAGAGGCCCTCTGATAGGAACATAGTTGGCATGTTCAAGGGACAGAGAGACCCCATTGTGGCCAAAATGTGGTGAACAGAGAAGAGAATGAGAAAATAGTAGGCTGGAGCTAGATTATGTAAGGACTTGTAGGCTGTTGTAAGCAGCTTGGTTCTCATCCTGTGAACAATGGGAATTCAATGGGGAGTTTTAAACAGAGTGTCTGTGTGTATGCATGTGGGGGATGGTGGTGGAAGAGGGTGAGATCGTCGAATTTGCTCCGATTTTGTCACCAAAATCCTGTAACTCTTCCCTTATAAAATACCTTAATCGATAAAGTAATTGATGAAATTGATAAAATACCTTAATCTTCTTCTCTTCTCATTTTTTAATAATTATTTTAATTTTTGGGGGCTGCATCAGGTCTTAGTTGCTCAGGCTCACTAACTGTGGTTTGCTTGGGCTTCGTTGCTCTGTACCATGTAGGATCTTATTAATAGATCCTAACCAGGGATCAAACCCACATCTCCTGCATTGGAAGGCAGATTCTCAACCACTGGACCACCGGAAGTCCCATATCTTTTCATTTCTATAGCAACATTCAGGATTGAAGAGTAACAATGGCAACAGTGACAGTCACTTTAGGACATTGTATATTCTATGTGAGAGGAGTCACTGAGTATGTATGTGTGCATGCTGAGTTGCACAGTCATGTCCGACTCTTTGCAACACCATGGACTGTAGCCCGCCAGGTTCTCCTGTCCATAGAATTATCCAGGCAGGAATACTGGAATGGGTTGCCATTTCCTACTCTGTGGCAGATAGATTCTTTACCTCTGTGCCACCTTGAAGCCCTTCGAGTGTGTGTGTGTGTGTGTGTGTGTGTGTGTGTGTGTGTGTGTATCTTGCATACTTTGTGAACCTAAAAGCAGAAAGTATTATAATATTATGAAGGATAACACCATTCAGAAATAGAATGTGTTAATTACTATTTGGAAGTTTTTGGAGAGACTTCATTGATTTAGACAACAATTTTGGTGATTTGAAGAAAATTAAGAAAATATAGAGAAAAGTAGTTCCAACTTTGTCACTGAAAGAAAGAAAATTGTTGTGGTGGGACTGGCCATGCAAAATTCTTTCTGTGAAAAGAAATGGGGTGAAGGGTCCTACTTGGGCTAGGGTTAAAAACCTAAGCTCATTATGGTAGACAGTTTGCGAATTGGAATTTTCTGAAATGCTGTTTTCCCAATAGAAGTGTTATTCAACTGTCAAATAGTCCCCTAACTAGATGCTTCCTCTGATCCAACATGTTGTAGTAGGCATTTTAAATCTGAGTGCTCTGTCACACAAATAGAAATAACATTGTCTCAAACGGGCCTGTGATTCGAAAAGAAGATACCAATTTGCCAATTAGTATCTACAAGCTACCATTTTTATATTTTGGAATAATGTCTGTATTCTAATAGATACATTCACTTGCTTTTTATTTAAAAACTCTAATTGTCCTAAAGATTATAGATAATGGCCCGCTGTAAGTTTTACTTCTTCTTTTGATGAATAAATTTCATCCAAGAAAAATAAATTTTAATGTTTTCATTTGTTAGAAATCTTGAGACTCTGAATAATTACTTTTTCTCATCTTTTTGAGTAACATCAACTTTCACAGTTTTTATCAAATAAAAATAGAATTTATAGCATTTTTAATGTGTATTTATTTTTGTGGGGTTGTTTCATCATATTTTCTCTCATCTGTTCTTTTAAATCACATTGAAGACTGCCTGAAATGGCATTTTCATGATGATTTTGAGACTCGTCCTTCTACTGTATGTTGTTTACTGCTGATATATGTATTCTGGTGTTTCTTGCCTTCTATCATACATAAATTCTAGTGGCATATTGAATACCATAGAGAGGAACTGACTGATGGTAAATCAAACACTTTATAGCACACTGTTGGGAATGTTGGATTCGTTACTGTAAAGAAATTATGTTTGATCAGTATTTTCAGAGCCTCCTAATACTGTAGTTTATTGGTGCTTCCTAGTGTTAATTATATATAAGATCAAAATTGGGTTCATTTTAACAATGCATAATATATGCTACAGTGAATCTTTTCCACACAAAAAAGAATAGTAAATGTCCAACACTGTGTTTGATTAGAACTGTTAAGCCCAACAGCTTGTATTTAACAAGCACAGTGTTAATTATATAGTCAACTGGGTCATTCATTCTCTACTGTAGAAGCTATATATTAGAATAAAGCTATTTTGATGTATAAGGTGCCCCCAGGAAAATTGGCTAACAAGAAGGGGAAAAGCTTTTTGTGGTGAAGATGTCGAATGAACAGTTTTAACTCACAGTCACTTTTTTTAGAGAATATGTAAGTTGGGTTTTTATTTTTAGTTCCTATTCTTCCCTTCATAGTTAAATGATGGAAAATGACTCTCAGTCCTTAAACTACTCTTATGCATCATTCAAAATAGCCCTGAAAGGCTAGCCCCTCCGGCCCTCTGGCAACGGTGAGATTTATGGCTTTCCATTCCTTGGTATTCCATTACTCTGTCTACACCATCAAATTGATTAGTAGGCAAATGGAGAGCAGGGAAGGAGAGGCGACTGCTTAGAGCCAGCTGGTGTCCATCATTTTAATGAACTGCTTAGAGCTGGTTAATATTGTCCTTGATTCTCATTATTGTCAGTGTGATCAGATCTTTTAAAATGTTACCCCTCTTTTTCTGTATTACAGGGTCCACTGGAAAATGATTTGGTTGTTTATGTAGCACTCATAGCAGAAAGCCAACGGTATGAAATCCAGATGGGTGGTATGTTCTTTTGACAGAGAGGGAAGGGGGTTGATTGCTTTAGGCTTATAATATTGTGTATGGTGGTAGAAATTAGTTTCATAGACCCCTTGACAGGGTTTCCAAGATGTCACTAATGTCACTCTAAGTGTCAGAACAACATTCTTTTAATGTTTAAAAACAATTTTGTTTTAGTTGGTGCAAATATTATAGTCTGTAACCTGTGCCAGTGTTGCCTAGCATGTAGTTTTGAGAAATTAATGCAAACATATTATGGGGATCATCCCCCAAGTTAGTACTTACCTCACTGCCAGCCACCAGAGCTCACATCTGATGCTCTGTGAAGAACACCCCCCCCAAAGATTTCAATGCAGATGACATATTGCTGATATTTAACAAACGAAAATACATTCCCAGCTAGCAGTCTCTAACTTTTTCTCCTCCCCCTTCATCATTGTTTTTAATAAATGCAGGATCTTTCTTCCCTTTTGTTTTCTAGCCTTCAAGTTTTCCTCAACACATATGGTATTCAGACTCAAACTCCTCAACAGGTGGAACCCATTCAGATCTGGGCCCAGCAGGAGCTGGTGAAAGTAAGTGATTCTGCTTCTTTACTGTCTCCTTTGTGGAGGTACTAGAGCATGATGATTACTTAGTTTACAGTTAAGAAACATAGCTGAAATCCAATTCTAAAATGAGGTCATTGATCCAAAAGTCTTTGATTAAGTTGCGAGACCCGCTTTATCAAACACTGTTACTAAAAAGCAACTGCATTGTGTGTGTGCATTATATTCATAGGTCTTGTTAATTTCCACTCCTTGCTAAAGTGTTGTTACTAACCTGGACTGACCAATTAAATAACAAATTAGCCTTAATATTAGTAGTAGTATATTACTACTACTAATTAGTAGTATTAGTAGTGGTGTATCAAATTAACCTTTAAATTTTACTGATTTTCCCTTTAACTATTAAAGAAATGTTCTCACCTAAATATTGTTGGTAATAACTACTGCCCTTTTTCTCTTGCCTTACTCTTTAGAGTCTGAAGTGATTCCTATCTTCTTTGGTTTGCTGGTTCTCAATATAATTAACAAGTGACAACTGAATTTATCTTTGATACAGTTACATACCTATTGGACTGAATTAAAAGTGGTGACTTTGGAGGCCTTTTGCATGCACTGCTCTACAGATGTATCCAGGAGTGCCTGAGTTTAGAAATATTCCTGCTAATTAGGGACAGGAAATTGTTGATCTCTACTAATTATTTAATAAACCACTGTCTTTATTTGGTAATTGTTAAAAGCAGTACAGGAAAATTTCCGCAGTGTTTGGTGAAAATGTTTGGTTTCTTTCAAGTGATCAAGGTGAAGTCAGTAAAGTTGATGTAAATGTTTTTGACTAAAGCCTTGACTTTAGAAAAAGAATAAAAGCTTACGGAAGTGAGGTGCACATTACAGGGAAACTGCAAGGCCCCGGTGTTGTTGCTGATCAGGCTGGACCTTACCCATTGGCCACAAAACCAGAGGTAACCCAGAGCACCAGCTCTTCAAAAGTCCTTAACAAATTTAGAATTTTTCTGCCCTAATTAAAGAGATATGGCTGAAAATGCAAAGAACCCTAGAGGAGGTAGCACTTTGAAATCACACTAAGAAGTAAATGGTGGAAAGCTGGGTTTTGTGGTAGAAGAGGCTAAATGAGTCCAAGAGGGAAGTAAAGATTCCCTAGGTAAGGAGAGAAGGCAGCATGGAAGGTCTGAAAATCCAAGGCTGTAACACTGTGCACTTATCATTTAGGTACAGGCTATATTTGCTGATACACTTTTAAGGTCTCTCACTGGAAGCTCCAGAGAATGATAACAAAGGTTATTATTCTTTGATAAACATGCTTTCAAAGCAGATTAACCTGAATCAGTTTTTTCAGGCCTAATTTATATCAACAACTCTTTCTGTTAGAGTCTGTACTCTACCAGACAACATGCAGTCAAGATTTAAAAAACCAGCATGGCTCCAGATGACATGATTGTGGCACTTTATTCCTTCATCAGCAATACCTGCTCTGTGCAGAGCACTGTATGGGGCATGTAGACAAAATGACCCTGCCCATGTTCTCAGTCAGTGACCTCTGGATCTCGTGAGATGACAGGAAAAAAGTTGTTAATGATAATCTACTTTGATCAGTACTATGATATATGTTAGTACAAGGTGCTGAGGAATCACAGATGTGGTAGCAAGCATTCTGTTACAAAGTGAAGACTTATTGGGTTGGCCAAAAAGTTCCTTTGATTTTTTTAAGTAAAAATGGAAGACACATTTTTTCATTTTCACCAAGAACTTTATTGAACAACATAGTCACCATTTTGTTGTACTACCCTCTGCCATTTTTCAGGCAGCTTCATAATTCTGTCTTCCCAAAACTTTATCTTTTTGAGCAAAGAACTCTTCCAGGTACCTTTTATAGTCTTCCAGGGAATTGAAATTATTTCCATTAACAGAAGTTTTAAAGACAAAAATAAATGGAAATCTGAAGGTGCAATGTCAAAAATACAGCAAATCATAACTTCCCAGCCAAGTTTTAGCAATTTTTACCTGGTCATCAAAAAAACATGCAGTCTTCCATTATCCTAATGAAAGATTATGCATTTTCTGTTGACTAATTCTGGCTGCTTTTTATCTAGTGCTGCTTTCAGTTTGTCTTACTGGGGTCAGTATTTGTTGGAATTAATCATTTGGTTTTCCTGAAGGAGCTCGTATAGAGGACTCCCTTCCAATCCCACCACATACACAGCATAAACTTCTTTGGATGAAGGCTGACCTTTGGTGTGGTTGATGGTGGTTTTATTTTGCTTGCCCCACAGTCTCTTCCCTTCCACATTATTGTACAGTTATATCCACTTTTCATGGCCTGTCACAATTTATTTTAAAAACAGAACATTTTTGTTACGTTTAAGTAGAGACTCACATGTGGAAATACGATCAAGAAGATTTTTCTTTTGCTTAACTTACATGGAACCCACATGTCAAAATGATTAACATAACCAAGCTGGTGCAAATGATTTTCAGTGTTTGATTTAGAAATTTTGAGTATGTTGGCTCTCTCCTGTGTGGTATAACACTGTTCTCAGTTGATATCTCAGTTTGATTGCTATCAACTTCAACTGGCCTACCCAACTGTGGAGCATCATCCAGTGAAAATCTCTACCATGAAACTTCACAAACCACTTTTGACACATTCAATCAATCACAGCACTTCCTCTATACACTGCACAGACGTTTTCTTGTATGTCGGTTGTGTTTTTACTTTTCTTGCAATAATAAAGCATAATGGCTGAAAATGTTGCTTTTTTCCCTTCCATCCTCAGTATTAAGATGGCTACGCAAAAACTGACCAGTTTACTAAGTTGTTTTTTTTAATGCACACTGATATGACAGCTGTCACAATACAATCTAACAACTGTTTTAAGTGAAGTTAAAGACAACTAAGTGCTACTAGAGTCATCTCACAGAAAAATTGAACAGAAGTTTTGGCCAACCCAAGAGGATGAAGTATTTCTGTGTTTCTGGGTGGTTTTGTCCCTACTGTCTGTTTCAGTGCATTAAATGGTGTGAATGTATACAACATAGGGACAATATTATCTGCATCCCTAATACAGGGAGCATTCTGCATCTGATTACCTAATTGTCATAGACTTTCTGTGGCTCAGGAAGTTAAGGAAACTGCTTTCAATGTAATTGAGTAGTATTTTAAGATTTCCTTTCCACCTAGGTAAATACAGGGGAAGGGTAGCTCCATCTAGTGCTGTGCATTGCAGTTTCAGTGCAGCCTGTACAATACACTGCTTTACAGAGAACTGGTTCTGTCTAGTTGGCTTTGTCTAAAACCACTGCTATTCCAGAGTTAATCTGCACAGTACATGTGGCTCCAGAGGACATTCACTTGCTTTCTCGCTCATCCATCAAGCTATTTCCTGAGCACCAGCTGTATGCTAGGCACAGCGCCAACTCAGGGGGTGCTATTCTCTAGCAATAGTCAGTGCAGAAGGAGAGAGACAGACCTAATTCTGACCTACATGTGTGCATCATGACAGAATGAACAGAGAGCTCTGGCGATGGCATTAATTTTGTATACGGAGATTGTGTAAAGACGGTTTTTTTCATTTTACATATAAGAAAATTTAGGTTAGATTTCTGCCTCTCTTCGGGTACAAAAATAAATTCCAGACAGATTAAAGATTTAAATATTTTTAATGATTAAGTATAAAATTACTAAAAGAAAAAATAGAACAGTTTACAACTGCTGGAAGGGAAAGTCCAATCTTAGAGTAACACCAGTGCCAAAAAGCCATTAAGGCAGTGATTGACACATTTAAATAAATTTAGCTGTAGGTGGCATAAACAACCAGCACATCAAAGGTGCTTGTGAAATTTCCTTGCAGAAAATTGTTTAGATTGAAATACCACATGCTGAAATGATGTTTGCATTAATATGCTGTCATTCTCACATTTCATAACAAAACTGAAGATGAGCAAATTGGGTAAAATATTTGATAAAAGGAAAAAATGTATAGAACATACAAATAGCTATTAAATATATAGGAAAATGGTCAACCACAAAATATTTGAATACAGTTGTTTAAAACTAAAATGAAATATCATTGTGACCCAAGAGAGTGGCAAAAATGGCCTGTGCACTGTTAATGTAGAGGTAACTGGTCCATTGTTTCTGGAGGGTGACCGACCTGGCATTATGTTTGAAAGAGAGTATATATTCTCTTTGATCTGTCAAGTCTGGGAAATTATCCTGCAGAAGTAATACTATACTGACCAAAGGTGGTTACTGAATTACAAATAATTATAAATGACTGAATAACAAAAAATTGGGAGCTACCTTCATCAGGTGAATCCATGTTAATTTTAAATACAGTAAGGAGACCTCTTCATTGGATTAAGCACTCATTCTCTGGCACTGATTAACATCTAGTTCATTCCAGGTCTGTTTTTACTTTGTAGAAAAGAACAATACTAATTTTTAAAAACTGGAATACCAGATTATATAGTATATGAACCCATTTATGTAAATATATGCACGTGTGTGTATGTATTATATGGGTATATATTTATCTATGTACTATTAAAAATCTGTAACCATATTTTATACTTCCAGTGTTTCTTAGGGATCTCTCAATAAATTACACTCCTTTTAACACATACCAAAGTGAGATAGTTGTTGTCTAAGGGATTCTGAGAGTAACAGAACCATTCCCTTATAGGATATGAGTTAAGTTTTTCATAAAATTCATATAATCAGAAAAATCAATAAAGACATTTTCTTGTTGGTAGGAAATAATCAACATTTTCTTGTTGGTAAGAAATCTAGTAGAAGTTATGTGGCCCTGATTTTTTAAACTTTTAATAGTGAAAAGTTTTATCACATAGGAAGCATTTGTCTGTGTTCTTGTCTGATTCAGGTAGAACCATGCAAATTATAAATTCATGACATGATAATATAAGAACAGTACTAAAATTTCGAATGTTGCTAAATGGATCTCAAAAGTTTCACTCTCAAATCTCCCAGCGCCCCAGAATCTAAGTTGATGTCATTGGCTGTCTTGTTTTCCTACAAGTCCATTGAATAAAGTTTCCCTGGCCTCTTTGGAAAAATCTGAAATTAGCAAGGCAGTAGTCAAGGTGGGAAAAGGGGGCAAAAAAAGGAAAAGCATTAATTTTTGTCTGGCTCTGAATTACATATTTGTGTCTTACAGGCTTATTTTCATCTGGGTATCAATGAAAAATTAGGACTCTGCGGAAGGCCAGATAGGCCTATTGGCTGCCTTGGTACATCAAAGGTGACCATGAAATTTCCTTATAGAACAGTGTTCAGATTGTAATACCACAGACTAGAATGATGTTTGACCTGCTGTGCATCCATTTGCACATTTCATCATATACTTGTGCTACTTAATTTTTGTTTTTTGCAAGTAAATAATTAGTTTTGTATGATATCATGAACTCTTCTAAAAATAAATACGCATCTCACTGTTACTTCTAAGCATAGTAAGATATCTGATTATAGTAGTATTTACTCAGGTTTTTTCCATTACAGTAGAGGTGGACTACTTTATCAGCATACTGATTCAATAAAGAATCTAAAATTTCTTCATATTATGTAGATTTTATAATATTATTTGCTTGTTCAGAATAAACGTCAGTTTTAATTTTTATTAAGAATGTAGTATTGTACCTTTGCATTTGGTCTGTTTCATATATATGTGTGTATGGATATATGACTTTTTTCTACTATTGCTTACAGATTTATCGCATTCTAGGAAAGACTGTGGTTTGTTATCCTATCATCTTTGACCTTAGTGATTTCTACATGTCTCAAGATGTTTTACTGCTGATAGAGGACATAAAGGTACCTTCAGAATGCCTTTTAATTGAATGGAATGATTTTGTTTCTGCTGATTCTATTGTATGTTAAATGAAGTGCTCCTGGGCCTATGGTACTAGATTAACACAGTATCAAATAGGAAAGTTAAACAACATCTACATAGCTTTGGGGAGTTAAACTACTTGCAGCCTTAGAATAATAGATGTATTCTGTTTTATATGAAGTTGTATGACTTTATTTGCTCTACCTTCTACAAGTGGAATAAAAGGATATTTATATATTGTAAAAGCAGAGGAGGTACTGTTTTAGAAACCGTGTTCATATAACAGGAAGTTTATCTTTTTGAACAAAAACTGCATTAGCAAAATGATTTTATTTATAAAGAATTTCAGGCGCAAGACAGCCGGGTGGAGTTGGGTGGCTGCCGGCTGCGGACCTGCCCAGCCCCCGCTGGAGAGCGCCACGGCAAGGCTTCTGCTCCCAAACCGCAGGCAGAATTGGGTGCTAGCGAAGACCTCTGGGGATTCTGGAGAGTCGCCGCCAGAATTCGGCCCTTCTCGCACCCGAGAAGATGAGCCCAGCTGCACGCTGAGAAAACCCAGCGGCTGGGCCGGGGGAGGGGAGAAGCCGCAGCCCCCACACCGGGCCAGAGATCAAGAGCCTGAGCAGAGGGGGCGGGAAAGCGCATGCGCCGGGAGCGGGGCAAACCCCAGAGCGCTGAATAGACACTGAAGGGGCCAGCAAACAGAAGACGCCAAAACAAGCAGAGGGAACTGCTTAAGAGCCCAACCAGGAAACTTTGACAAAACACACATCCAACCCCTCCCATAGTGAGGAACCCCCACAATAAAGGGACAACACAGCAAGATAAACAAAATGAAAAGGCAGAGAAATACCCAGCAGGTAAAGGAACAGGATAAATGTCCTCCAGACCAAACAAAAGACGAAGAGATAGGATGTCTACCTGATAGAGAATTCCGAATAATGATAGTGAAAATGATCCAAACCCTGGAAAATAAGTTGGAGTTGCAGATCAATAACCTGCAGGCAAGGATTGAGAAGATGCAGGTAAGCTTTAACAAGGACTTAGAAGAAATGAAAAAGAGTCAAAATACAATAAATAATGCAATAAATGAGATCAAAAACACCCTGGAGGGAACCAACAGTAGAATAACAGAGATAGAAGACAGAATAAGTGAGGTAGAAGACAGAATGGCAGAAATAAATGAAACAGAAAGGAAAAACGAAAAAAGAAAAGAAATGAGGACAATCTTAGAGACCTCTGGGACACTATTAAATGCACCAATATTCGAATCATAGGAGTCCCAGAAGAAGAAGACAAAAAGAAAGACCATCAGAAAATTCTTGAAGAGATAATTGTTGTAAATTTCCCTAAATTGGGAAAGCAAATAGCCACTCAGGTCCAAGAAACACAGAAGGTGCCAAATAGAATGAACCCCAAGCGGAACACCCCAAGACACATATTAATCAAATTAACAAATATCAAATACAAAGACCAAATATTAAAAGCAGCGAGGGAGAAGCAAAAAATAACTCACAAGGGGAATCCCATAAGGATAACAGCTGATCTCTCAATAGAAACGCTTCAGGCCAGAAGGGAATGACAGAGCATACTTAAAGTCATGGAAGAAAACAATCTACAACCCCAATTACTCTACCCAGCAAAGATCTCATTCAAATTTGAAGGAGAATTCAAAAGCTTTCAGACAAGCAGAAACTGAGAGAATTCAGCAACACCAAACCAGCCCTCCAACAAATGCTAAAGGATCTTTCCTAGATAGGAAACACGGATGGGTATATAATCTCGAACCCAAAACAATAAAATAAATGGCAACAGGATCATACTTATCAATAATTACCTTAAATGTAAATGGGTTGAATGCCCCAACCAAAAGACAAAGATTGGCTGATTGGATACAGAAACAAGACCCCTATATATGTTGTCTACAAGAGACCCACCTCAAACCTAGGGACACATATAGACTGAAAGTTAAAGGCTGGAAAAAGATATTCTATGCGAATAAAGACCAAAAGAAAGCAGGAGTGGCAATACTCGTATCAGAAAAAGTAGACTTTAAAATAAAGGCAGTGAAAAGAGATAAAGATGGACATTACATAATGATCAAAGGATCAATCCAAGAAGAAAAAATAACAATTATAAATATTTATGCACCCAACATAGGAGCACCACAATATGTAAGGCAAATGCTAACAAGTATGAAAGGGGAAATTAACAACAACACAATAATAGTGGGAGACTAATACACCACTCACACCAATGGATAGATCAACTAGACAGAAAAGTAACAAGGAAATTCAAACTTTAAATAATACAATAGACCAACTAGACCTAATTGATATCTATAGGTCATTCCACCCCAAAACAAGGAATTTCACCTTTTTCTCAAGCGCACACGGGACCTTCTCCAGGATAATCACATCCTGGGCCATAAATCTAGCCTTGGTAAATTCAAAAATATTGAAATCATCATCCCAAGCATCTTTTCTGACCACAATGCAGTGAGATTAGATATCAATTACAGGAGAAAACCATACAAAACTTCCAATATATGGAGTCTCAGCAACACACTGCTGAATAACCAACAAATCACAGAAGAAACCAAAAATGAAATTCAGTTATGCATAGAAATGAATGAAAATGAAAACACAACAGCCCAAAACCTGTGGGACACTGTGAAAGCAATGCTAAGGGGAAAGTTCATAGCAATACAAGCTCACCTCAGGAAACAAGAAAAAAGTCAAATAAATAACCTTGCTTTACACCTAAAGCAGCTAGAAATGGAAGAGATGCAGAAGCCCAGGTCTAGTAGAAGGAAAGAAATCTTAAAGATCAGGGCAGAAATAAATGCAAAGGAAACAAAAGAGACCATAGCAAAAATCAACCAAGCCAAAAGCTGGTTCTTTGAGAAGATAAATTGACAAACCATTAGCCAGACTCATCAAGAAACAAAGGGAGAAGAACCAAATCAACAGAATTAGAAATGAAAACGGAGAGATCACAACAGAAAACACAGAAATACAAAGGATCATAAGAGACTATTATCAGCAACTATATGCAAATAAACTGGACAACCTGGATGAAATGAACAAATTCCTAGAAAAGTACAACTTTCCAAGACTAAACCAGGAAGAGAGAGATAATATTAATAGACCCATCACAAGCACGGAAATTGAAACCGTAATCAGAAATCTTCCAAAAAAAAAAGCCCAGGACCAGATGGCTTCACAGCTGAATTCTACCAAAAATTTAGAGAAGAGCTAACACCTATTTGACTCAAACTCTTCCAGAAAATTGCAGAGGAAGGTAAACTTCCAAACTCATTCTACGAGGCCACCATCACCCTAATTCCAAAACCTGACAAAGATGCCCCAAAGAAAGAAAACTACAGGCCAATATCACTGATGAACTTAGATGCAAAAATCCTTAACAAAATTCTAGCAAATCGAATCCAACAACACATTAAAAAAATCATACATCATGATCAAGTAGGCTTTATCCCAGGGATGCAAGGATTCTTTAATATTCGCAAATCAATCAACGTAATACACCACATTAACAAATTGAAAAATAAAAACCACATGATTATCTCAATAGATGCAGAGAAAGCCTTTGACAAAATTCAACATCCATTTGTGATAAAAACCCTCCAAAAAGCAGGAATAGAAGGAACATACCTCAACATAATAAAAGCTGTATATGACAAACCCACAGCAAACATTATCCTCAATGGTGAAAAACTGAAAGCATTCCCCCTAAAGTCAGGAACAAGACAAGGGTGCCCACTCTCACCACTACTTTTCAACATAGTTTTGGAAGTCTTGGCCACAGCAATCAGAGCAGATAAGGAAATCAAAGGAATCCAGATTGGAAAAGAAGAAGTAAAACTCTCTCTGTTTGCAGACGACATGATCCTCTATATTGAAAACCCTAAAGACTCTACGAGAAAATTACTAGAGCTAATCAGTGAATATAGCAAAGTTTCAGGATACAAAATCAACACACAGAAATCCCTGGCATTCCAATACACTAACAATGAGAAAACAGAACGAGAAATTAAGGAAACAATTCCATTCACCATCGAAACAAAAAGAATAAAATACTTAGGAGTATTTTTTCCTAAAGAAACAAAAGACTTGTATATAGAAAACTATAAAACACTGATGAAAGAAATCAAAGAGGACACAAACAGATGGAGAAATGTACCGTGTTCGTGGATTGGAAGAATCAATATAGTGAAAATGAGTATACTACCCAAAGCAATTTATAGATTCAATGCAATTCCTATCAAGCTACCAGAGGTCTTTTTCAGAGAATTAGAACAAATAATTTCACAATTTGTATGGAAATACAAAAAACCTCGTATAGCCAAAGCAATCTTGAGAAAGAAGAATGGAACTGGAGGAATCAACCTACCTGACTTTAGGCTATACTACAAATCCACAGTCATTAAGACAGCATGGTACTGGCACAAAGACAGAAATATAGATCAGTGGAACAAAATAGAAAGCCCAGAGATAAATCCACGCATCTATGGACACCTTATCTTTGACAAAGGAGGCAAGAATATGCAATGGAGAAAAGACAACCTCTTTAACAAGTGGTGCTGGGAAAACTGGACAGCCACTTGTAAAAGAATGAAACTAGAACACTTTCTAACACCATACACAAAGATAAACTCAAAATGGATCAAAGATCTAAGCATAAGAGCAGAAACTATAAAACTCCTAGAGAATAACATAGGCAAAACACTCTCTGACATAAACCAAAGCGGGATCCTACATGACCCACCTCCCAGAATATTGGAAATAAAAGCACGAATAAACAAATGGGACCTAATTAAAAGTAAAAGCTTCTACACAACAAAGGAAACTATAAGCAAGGTGAAAAGACAGCCTTCAGAATGAGAGAAAATAACAGCCAATGAAGCAATGGACAAACAATTAATCTCAAAAATATACAAGCAACTCCTGCAGCTCCATTCTAGAAAAATAAATGACCCAATCAAAAAGTGAGCCAAAGAACTTAACAGACATTTCTCCAAAGAAGACATAAAAATGGCTAACAAACACATGAAAAGATGCTCAACATCACTCATTATCAGAGAAATGCAAATCAAACCCACAATGAGGTACCACTTTACACCAGTCAGAATGGATGCAATCCAAAAATCTACAAGAAATAAATGCTGGAGAGGATGTGGAGAAAAGGGAACTCTCTTACACTGTTGGTGGGAATGCAAACTAGTACAGCCACTATGGAAAACAGTGTGGAGGCTCCTTAAAAAACTGCAAATAGACCTGCCATATGACCCAGCAATCCCACTGCTGGGCATACACACCGAGGAAACCAGAATGGAAAGAGCCACGTGTACCCCAGTGTTCATCACTGCATTGTTTACAATAGCCAGAACATGGAAGCAACCTAGATGCCCATCAACTGACGAATGGATAAGAAAGCTGTGGTACATATACACAATGGAATATTACTCAGCATTAAAAAAAAAATTCATTTGAATCAGTTCTACTCAGATGGACGAAACTGGAGCCCATTATCCAGAGTGAAGTAAGCCAGAAGGAAAAACAACAATACAGTATACTAACGCATATATATGGAATTTAGAAAGATGGTAACGAGAACCCTGTATGCGAGACAGCAAAAGGAACGCGGATGTATAGAACAGACTCATGGACTCTGTGGAAGAGGGCAAGGGTGGGATGGTATGGGAGAATGGCATTGAAATATGTTAATTATCATATGTGTAATCAATCGCCAGCCCAGGATTGATGCTCGGGGCTGGTGCATCGAGATTTCCCCCGGGGGAGGGAGGAGGGAGTGGGGTTCTGAAGGGGGAGCATATGTAAACCCATGGCGATAACATGTCATTGTATGGCAAAACTAATAAAAATGTAAATTAATTTAAAAAAAAAAGAATTTCAAGTAAAACCTCACCTAACTCATAAGACACACTCAGTTAAAAGCTCCTTCATTCCCTTTTCCATTTGCAGAGTAGAGAAGCTTAGCGTCATGGCCCAAAGCATGAGGTTTGAAGCCAAATTTACTTGTTAAAATCTGGACTCCACTGTTTACCAGCTGTGTGATCTTGTGCAAATTAGTTAACTTCTCTGTCCCTGTTTTCTCATCTATGTAACTGAATAGGACTGTCCTGAGGATTAGGAGTTAACATATGCAGAGCCCCCAGAGTAGTGCCTGGTACATAGTGAAGTGTTATGTATCTGTTTGATGTGATAATGATGATAGTAGAAACTGAGTCAAATAAAGAACTCTCCATGTTTCTGATGGTATATATAGATTCAGCCCAATCTCTTCTCCCTGCTGTAATATAAATTGTCAAGTGATATTTAATCTTCTGGATGATAACCTTGGGCTGATTTTCCTTCCCTGAGACCACTCTTGAAAACTGTATTTGTTAGGCCTCCAAAAAAAAAAAAAAAAAAAAGCAAACAAGGCAACCTTAAGACATGTGTGATCTGGTGATCTGATTATTTGTAAGAACGATGTTTAAAGTCAAAATGATTTCTAGCTTAACCTGAGTGTTATTAGACCGTTTCTACCCCTAAGTAGTCTATCTTATCCAGAGTTTAATTGTGAAATTATCTTGATATGTATGAGTTTTTTTGGCTTTTTACCACTAGTGGTTAAGCACCCTAATCAACTCAGATACTGTGCCATTACATCCTACCTCATTCTTATGTTTTAATAGAATGCACTCCAGTTTATTAAGCAATACTGGAAAATGCATGGACGTCCACTTTTCCTTGTTCTCATCCGGGAAGACAATATAAGGTAGGTTGATGAAAGAAGTGAGGTGCATGCATCTCACTGCCATTAACACTGTGTACCCTTTGGAAGCTGGGCCTCCTTGCGTTTTTATATCCATCTCAGCATGTAACAGAGTGGTTTGCATATATAAAGGGACTTGGTACTAGATTATTACTTTCTCATTCTGTTGTTAATATGCACATTTTGTTTATCTGTTTGTATTTTTCAGAGGTAGCCGATTCAATCCCATATTAGATATGCTGGCAGCTTTTAAGAAAGGAATGGTTGGAGGAGTCAAAGTTCATGTTGATCGTCTACAGGTAGTCTTTTGAACTTCAGTGTTTCTTTTTCCAGCACAATTAATCCATAGAGTCAACTATGCTTCTTAATTATATTCTTTGTAAGGTTTTTGTCTGAATGTTTTATTCTCTGTCTACCTTTCTATTCCTGTTGTCACCACCCTGTTTATCTGATCCTTCCAATGTGATGCTTGAGTATTTGCACTGGTTTCCCATTAGAATTTTAGACTTTAAAAGGTCATCTCTTACCTCACTTTTGCATTTGAGGAAATGGAGGCCAGAGGGTGAAGTGACCTGTATAATCTCAGGTTCTTTGACTCCATGATCCAGTGCTCTTTTCCCTACCCCACAGTGACATCCAACCTGGAGATAATTCTTGTTCCATTCAGATTTTACAGTTTTATTTTCACAGGTCCTAAAAATCAGAATCCCTTTGTGGTTCCCTATTAGCCACAGCAGCCTCTCTGCCCACAGTTATCTCCTGCTAAACGTTCTTTCTACTTTAGCCAATATGGTTTAATTACTGTGTTCTCACCTTTTTGAGGTTCTGCCCCTTTCTGCTCATTCCATTTCCTCTGCCTGGAGTAGCCTCCCTTCTTTGAACATCACTGGGCTTTGAAGTCTTACCGAACATTAAAGGCAAGTTCTGCAGAATCACTCAGACCAGAGAGAATACTCTTCTTTTTTAATATCCTTTTATGACCATTAACATAAACTATCCAAATTGTAGTCCATTATGGGCTTAAATTTCTTATTTCCATTAAAAAGTAGTGATCATTTCATAGTCTTTTATGTGGTAGGTACACAGTATTGAGTAAGAAAGAGGAAAATTTATAAAGAGGGACCTATGTGAGTAACCTGGTAAATGGCATGTTTACATTCTCATTCACCATTGCTTGTGTTTTGTATACTCAGTTGATTTTTATCCAAGTTTTTATCTTTTCCCCTTATTTTTTGTTTTGTCTTTTTGTATTTAATGCTTTCGGGGGCAATTTCCTTGATATTTAGCATGTAGCTCCTCTGCTGATTTTTGTGTTTTAGCTATCTTGTTTTTAATTTTCTCTTTTATAGTATCCTGTACTTCTTTTCTGAATATTGTATTTTGTCTTATCCTTCTAAGAATATTAACAGAGGAGCTTTGGAAATCTTTCCTTTGTACATTATCTCTTTCAGGTTTCTTTTCTGTTTTGGGGGGCTCAGTCTTTCATGTTGGAGTCATTTGTCAGCTATCCCTTTATTTTTAAGAGTGAAAGAATAAAAGTTTATTGGAAGCTGTGTGTTTGGGAACAAGAATCATTGTCATGATAAGTTTACTTGTAAGGTGGGCTAGTGGAAAGGGCCACTTTTGCTGGGGAAAACCCCAAGTGCCAATATCTGGGTGTTTTTTTCTTCTGGGTTTTTCAGGTTCCCAGAAAATAAACATCTAGCCTTCTGCTTGGAGGATGTACATTTTGCTTCCGTGTCCTAAGAGCAGGGTTGGGTTAAGGAGCCAGGGGTGTTGCACTGTTCTGCATAGTATCAGAAACATCTCTCATTGGGACACCTGTTTTGCAAGTTGCTGCTTTCTACCAATGCAGATTCAGAAGACAATAAAATGGTACATTATCAGATTGTACAGGGTACTTACAACAGCACAGATTACTTTCACATAGGCAACACAAGTGGCTTAATCCTAACAGCTTAGATGCTAGAACATGAGTCTGTGCAGCACTGCACTTTGAAAGCTGGAGCAATGGGTGACAGCTTCTCATCACTAAGCAGTAAAGCCTTTGTTCATATCTACATCTTGGACATAAATGACAGCTTTCCGATTTTTAATCAATTCATTTATGAGTCTTTCACTTAAACTTCTATTTAATCTTTATATCTTCTGCTCTCTGCTGTGCTCTAAACCCTTGAGTACAGTCTTAACCAGAGAATAAGCCTCTTTTTGTCTTGTAAAACCAAAACACTATGCCCATTAAACAACCCCTCACACCTTCAAACCAGCCTTTGTCTTCTGTTTAGTATAGGAAATGGAAATGACACCTGTGTACTTCTCTGGGCCTTTATTTAAGGCTCTTTCAAATGTCTTCAGCCCATGATCTATAGTCTCTCATCACTGGGCCTCAGCATCACCTCCTAGCTTCAGCACCCAGGACATGTCTTCATGCAGCTAATTCTCAGTCCTGCTTTCCACTCCCAAGAGTACTGAGTACTTTCCAAATCTTGAATGTGATTTATTTTTTTCCCTGTTCATGCTATTACTCTATTCTAGAACCGCTTTTTTTCTTTTTTCCTTCTAAGTCATACTTTAATTATATAAATTAGATCCATCTCACCTCTTTAGTGAAGTCTCCAAGTCTGGAATTAATTTCTCCTTCCGGTGTGTTTCTGTGGCATTTTCCTTGAGCTTTGCTATAGCTCCTATTTTAGGTAGAACTAGTTTCTTGTGCCTGCTTCCCTGTGTGGCTTGAAAACTCTTATTAGGCCAGGCTTTACTCATCTCTGCATTCCCAAAGTATTCTGCTCACTACTGTTCTCTCTGTAAGAAATATGTAAATATTGGTTCCTTGATTCAACAAATACTTACTGAGTGCCCTCTCTAGGCAGTGGAGATATAATGGTGAAAAAAAATATGCAGAGTTCTTGATCTCATGAGACTTATTTTAGTAGTAGAGCAAAACCAAAGATAAGGCCAGATAGCGATTCAGAATAATGGGATGGAGTACAGTCTTTGGTGGTATGTTCAGTTGGAGAGGGCTTTGGGAGATATAATTGAATATCACTGAGCAGGATACCTTTTTGAATACTGTATTGCATTTGACACATATATTTATCAGTATTAAGTTATTTAATTACCATCAGAGCTTAAGTATTAATGCCTACCAAAATAATTGCAATAGTTTTTAAAAAACTAATTTAGCCAAGATTTTATAATACCTATACATGGAGTATAACCTTTAAAAGTTATGAATCACTACATTATATACCTGTAACATATAATATTGTACATCAACTGTAATTCAATTTTTTAAAAAAATAATTTAGGAGCCTCTACAACCGACTAAGTTTTTTAAATAAAAAACTCTGTAGACTATTAATGAAATCTACAACTTATCTGTTAATTCATACTAGCATTTGCTTATGAGCTGAATTAATGTGAATTATGTGTATTTTGTTCATGCTATATCCTTAATACCTAGCATAGTGCTTGGCATATATGTGTTCAGTAAATATTTGTCTAACAAATTATTTAACTGTAGAGCAAGATGTTTAGGAGTAAGTCTGCATCTTAGGAAATACCACTCTGTAGACTTCAGTTTTGCTTGGCAGTGCCCTCTGCCCAGGCACAGACTCTCCTCTCAGACCCTAACTGTGGCTAGGCCACATAAAAATGCAAATTAGTTGCATGTTTGGCCATTCTCATTCAAACTCTGCAAGAAGGCTTTAGTATGATTGGTAACATGTTCATTCTGCCATTTGTAGTGGATATTTATTGATCATCTACTTTAGGAATTTTCACTAGAAGAGAAGGGAGCACAACTCTGGTGATTAGGCAACAAGAGTAACATTCCCTGTATCCCACTGCTTCACATTTGAAAGGAACAAGAGAAAATAGAGAAAGTAATATATGTAACACAGTTTTGATTAAAGAATTACCTAATTTTTTAAAGTAACAATTTATGGCTTGTTTCCTAGTCAGTATATTTCTCACTTTTATCTGACAGTTCGTCAGATATTTAGAAGTGACACTTAGCACTAAAAATCATTGTGGGTTATCATTCATTTACACATGAACCACTGACAACTATTATGTTCAAGTTTGGCCTCATTTAGTTTGCTCAGGGGCTTCTCTGGTGGCTCAAATGGTAAAGAATATGTCTACAATGTAGGCAGACCTGGGTTCAATCCCTGGGTTGGGAAGATACCCTGGAGGAGGGCATGGTAACCCACTCCCACTCCAGTATTCTTGCCTGAAAATCCCGCGGATGGAGGAGCCTAGCGGGCTATAGTCCATGGGGTCGCAAAGAGTCGGACATGACTGAGCAACTAACACACACACAATGGAATATAAAATGACCAAATATTGGTTGCCAGAATGTAGAGAAGCGCTGGCCTAGATAATCAATAACTTTATGATCCTGAAAAATGGAGATTTGGCAGTATCTTATCATTGGATAGCCTTGAAATATATTATGGTAGCCAAATCCAAAGAGTAATTTCACATTATATTTTCTGAATACAGCTTTAATATTTCATGGTTTTTTTAAATATCAAATTTTTGTCTTTTAGCACATTAATAAGTTCTGAGTTTTTAATTAAACATAAATAAAAGGATAGAAAGAAAAAACAGTTCATCTGATTCTGCTATTTATTATGACTCATAAATTTGCAGCTTGATGTTTATGTTGTATTTCAGGGGGGGTTGTTGTATGTGAAAATCTGTCTGATTTTAGAATGTTCATTTTAAGAAATTACTCAACAATCATGTCTATTTTTTAAGTAATTTTTTTTTAAGTATGTATACTTATAGAATAGTATGTGCATAAATCATAATATTATGGTGTGATAAATTTAAGAGCTGTGAATCTTTTCTCAATTGCATTTCAGACACTAATATCTGGAGCTGTGGTTGAACAACTTGACTTCTTACGAATCAGTGACGTCGAACAGTAAGTTCCTTTAGGTTATTTATTTACTGTGTTTCTTGAGATTACATTAGAAATGCAGAAAATATGAAACATTTTCTTTTAAATTCTAGGCTTCCAGAATTTAAGAGTTTTGAGGAATTAGAAGTTCCCAAACATTCAAAAGTCAAACGACAAAGCAGCACCTCCAATGCTCCCGAACAGGAACAGAAGCCAGATGTCACCATGACTGAGTGGAGAAACAAGCCCACCCATGAAATTCTTCAAAAACTGAGTGTGAGGAAGATGCAATTCCCACATGACCCTAAGTTGACAGAGCAGGAACTGCCAGGGGCAAACCATATTTCTTTCTGTCCTCCCGGAGAAGGTAGCAATTAGCCTGGAAGTAGATGGCTTGTCTGTAAACGAGGCAGTAATGAGAAGTAGGTGGGAATGTCTTTAAGATGCTGCTTTGGGGATCTCTCGATTTCTCTTTCAGTGCCCTTTCTCTTCTTTTTCCGACCTGGGCCTCCTCTCCTGTCTTAGTATTCAGGTCGTGCTTGCTCTGAGTCTCTCCAGTCACTGAAGAAAGCAATCCTATAACTACATCCGTATGAAAATTATGTTAGCAACCTAGTAGTATCCCTTCTCTGAGGTTACTTGCATTTTAGAGGAGCGGGGGGTGAGGATGTAGAGTAGAGTACCTATCAAAGGAAATACAATTCTGATGATAGAACTATAAACACAGTAACATTTTATTGGACCATCCAAATTTGAGTAGGCTAAATATATAGCCTGCCAGATATCAGTTCTTATGATTGATTGTTACTACCTATAAATCTATATAAGCATGAATATGATATAGTAGACATAAAACATAACACATATAGTAAGCAGCCTACACATGTCCCCTTTCTTTCATCCTCCTCTCCACAATGGGTTGGTGACAACGTGGTCTCCCATTTATGAACAAGTCAGAAAAGGAGCAGATAAATGACTTGGCCAAATCTTTCAGAGAGTGATAGCTTCAGTGTTAATGCTTATAGACAACATATTTTCTATTCATTACTTATCTTATTTCCTGGAAAATTTGATTATTAAATTCTTCTACCCCAGGAAGCCTGCTGTCTACCCACTATTTCCAGGATAGCTAAAATAAATAGTTGTATAATGTCATCTTATGCCTGGTAATATATCAATGACATTTTATCTTTTCTCAATTGTTAGCAGAGTATTTCCTCTTTGCATCATGAGGTTTCATGATTAGTTACTCCCTATGGTAATTTTTGTACCCATTTCATTCTAGTTACTCATAGTGATTTATATTTTCAGGACTGTAGTTGTCTGGCTAGCCAAGCCATCCTACTGGGTATACTGCTCAAAAGAGAAGGCCCCAACTTCATCACAAAGGAAGGTAAGCATAATCTAACTAAGAGAACATTTTAAATAAAAAGACCTCTTTATTTTTGAACATATATCAAAAATGCATAATGAACATGCACTAAACTGTTACAAGTTATTTTCTTCTCTAGTAAACCTTCTTTTTTAAAAGTTAAAAGTTAAAAGGAAAATGTTCATTTGTACCCTTAGAGTGGAATAGACTGTTTGATGTATGAACTTCTGAATTGCTTTCATGCAGTAATGCTTGTTTGTCTGATTATCTCAGTGGTGTTGGAGCCTGGATTCTGCCTGTGACTGTTAGCCTCTGATGATTCCATAGTTGTTTATTGACAGTTTCTATTTCCATTTTTATTTTCTGTATGTTTTTAAGAACAATACTGAATCATTATAGCCATAAGAATTAGCTCCTTCATGGTCTGCAGCAGCCATTTGGAATGGAACATGGCATTTAATAGAATTGCACTGTCAAGATTGTTTATGAAAATAAGTCATTTTTAATTGTGTTTGTGTCCACTGTGCATTAAGGCTGAAATCTACATTCATATGTTGAGTCACTACTCTAAGGAATCTTTGAATTCTACATCATGGTCTACTTCTGGCATTTTATAATACCAAATAATGTAGGATACATTTCAAGTATTTAATATCTAACTACCCAAAATTTTTGGCTCATCTGAAAGTCCTATGTCCAATGAGACATATTGATTTGGTTAGACTTAGAAATTGAGTTGATATTCTAAACAGCAATGTAGTTAATAAGATTTATAGTTCTGGTAGTGAATTAAATGTAATTGTTTATTCAGATAAGGTCTACTTAGTTTTTACATTATTGTAGCTAAGAGACAACTTTCTTGAGTATTATACAGTGAATTAAATAGTCTTAACTTTTTAACTTAATAAAGGCAGAAGAACTCTAAGCAAATTTCAAACAGAATCTTCCTGTTTCTAATTAATCTTGAAACTCAAAGTGTAAAAAGGATCCCAGTTATATTGAGGACATTTATCAGAATTTATACTTTAGGGATCATTGAAAAGCAAACATTTCATTAGGAACTTAGAATTCAGAATAGTTATTTTAGTAGTAGGCTTTCCAGGTGACAGTCATGGTAAAAGAACCCGCTTGCCAGTGCAGGGGACAGAAGAGATGCCAGTTCGATCCTTAGGTCGGGAAGATCCCCTAGAGGAGGACATGGCAACCTACTCTAGTATTCTTGCCTGGAGAATCCCATGGACAGAGGAGCCTCTGCTGGGCTACAGTCCATAGGGTTGCAAAGAGTTGGACATGACTGAAGGGTAAACTTAGCATGCACACATGTATTTTAGTAGTGCTTTAAAATAAAACAATTTGTATAAAATAGTTAATGATGAAAATGTCAAGAGAATGATTTTTCAAACCATTTTTTAAGCTTGGGAATAATATTCATCTGTTGCTTAGATACTTAAAAGACTTTACATGTTTTAAATCTGTGAAGCCTTATATATTAAAAATCATAAGCATCTGCAGAATCTGAATATAATTTTATCCAACTTACTGTAAAGCTATAAAAATAAATTCAGGGTAAAAAGATAAAGATACTGTTCTTTACCCTTGTTTGGTTTCTGATCATATATACAGAATTATAATATTTTTTGAACAAATAAATGAACAGTTATATATATTCAGAGTCTACAGTATTTTGTTCAATTTGCTATATTCTGTTTTTTTATTTTCTATAGTATATTAAAATAACTTTTATTTGTTAAGTATATTGATTGTATATTAAGGAAACAATAAATTTCAAGAAATAAAATATTTATCAAAATCATATATCCAAACTATGTAGTAACAAGGGCTGGGGACATTCACACTATATATTTGGGTTACATATTTAATTATGTCAGGTTTTTTAAGGAGAATAAATGTTATGCATGTAATTAAAGCTTTTTTCAACAAAGACTCTATTATCCGATGTCTAGGTACTGTTTCTGATCACATTGAGAGAGTCTATGGAAGAGCTGGCAGCAAAAAACTTTGGTTTGTATTAGCAACCTTGTCATTATGTTTTTTAAATTGTGTTATCATATTCAGTATCCCAAAGATAATGGACCAGTGTTAAAGGTGGCTAGTCATTCTAATTTTTCCTTTCAAGTTCTGAGTTGCAGCACTGTGAGTGCCTACTTTCTAAGGATCTGCCTACCTTGCATTTTATCTGGACTCTCCCAAGATATTAAAAGCATGTCTGGGAGTAAAGACATCTGTAGGAATAGAACCTGGAGAGGATGCACTGGCATGATGTTGTAATGACTCTTCCCTATCCTGTACCTCCTCTGTCCCAGCAAGGTGTTTTAGGTTCTAATTTGTATTTTGGAAACTTGTTCTGTTATAGAGGATCATGAAGAGACCAGTGTTTCGTTTAAACACAAGCAGAATATAATATGCTTAGAAGATAGTTCTCTCATGGCTTAAGTTTAATGAATCCTAATGATTGTAGTTATTGCATAAAAAGTAACTGATATGTTCTGCAGAGGTAGTCTCTTCCCAGAGACTGAGGAAAACTTAGGTAAGTTAAGATTGTTTACATTCACAGTGGGGTAGATATGCGTAAACGCATGACCACTGCATTTTTGAAGCAATTCTAACAGTTTTACTAGCAGAATCTAACATTTTGTAAATTAATAGTATATAAATATACATATATATGTTTTAATAACCCATTATTATCTAATTTTGAAAAAAGAAATCTCAAGAAAAGTGTCATGTCATAAGAAACTCCCTTAACTTCAATGAACCTCAGTTTTCTAATCTCTAAAATAAAAGGATTAGACAAACGTCTCTTAGCAGTATTTCAACTCTAATTTATAGTAAATACACTATTCCAATCAAGAAGAAATTATGTAATAACCCCGTGGTTAAGTCTCAGATTTTCACTGTAAATTCTCAGCACAGTAAGGCATGCAAACAAATAGATGTTGCTTTTTAGTCAGTAAATTTCAAATCTGGTCTTTAATCTTTGGTTAAGCAAACCTACTTTTACTTTATGTTTAATACTTGTATTTTAGATAAATCATTAGCAAACATTGAGAGTCCTGATTGTTATGTTTAAAAAAACAAACTCCTGAAAGTTTTATTTACTGTTATTTTCCCTTTTATGGCTTTCCACTGACACACCCAGGTTGGCGGTACGCTACGGCGCTGCATTTACCCAGAAATTTTCTTCCTCTATAGCCCCACACATTACTACTTTTCTGGTACATGGGAAACAGGTAACATGCACAAATTTTCGAAACTCCAGCTGCTTGAAATGTGTGGGCTTATTTAACCTATTCTCAGGGTAAATATGTCTTTTGGTCTTATACTGTGTGGGTGAAAGCTTCTCTAAAAGTAGGAAGTGTTTGTTTTACTAACTTTATCAGATATGATTGAATTTCCTACTAGCTCATCTATGTTGAGATTAAACAACACGTTTTTTTATAGGTCAACTTCCATGGATATCCTGAAATACAAGGAAACACCTTTAAAGCAACATTTTTATTTTATTTTCTCCATCTGAAAGTTCCACATGGGTTTTTACTTTTGATGGGGGGAAAATGTTCTATGTATTGCATGTGCTGTGCTTAAAAATCTGTTCTCCTTACAGTCTAAGACTTTTTCAGAAATGTTAAAATAGTAGCATGAATTACTTCCTTCAACATTCTGGCAAGGGAAAAAAAAACAACGCTGGTATCTCATTGTATCACTTCCTAAAATTGAATACTAAGCGAATTCCCTAATCCAGGGATTTGGTTACTAGGCACCAAAGGAAACTTGTCATAAAGCGGTTACAGGAATAGTGTCATGTACCTGTGACAGTCTTAATAATAAATTTTATAATACAAAATCAGAATAATCAGTTCCTCCTTCTACACCACTCCCTGACAAAGGGATAGTTAGGCTTCCTTTTCTTTCTTTTTAAGTTGTTAATGGCAAGAATAATGCTGGTGGCAGAGGTGAGGGTGATGCTATCCCTCCCTAATTCTGGATAGTCCTACAGTCGGGAAGATTTCAGCTGTTAGGTCCAGTGTCTTGGGGGTCAGTGTTTCATCCATATTATTAAGTGAGGACCTAATTGTACAGATTTTTTAATTCTCCCCATTCGGGGCCCTTTCATTCATCATTTAGATTTGTCAACCTCTGGCGTGCTCTCTTCTTTGCCCCCAGGTCGGTGGTGCGCCATGCAGCAAGTCTTTTAAGTAAACTAGTGGACAGCCTGGCCCCATCCATTACTAATGTTTTAGTGCAGGGCAAACAGGTAAGTAGCTGATTTTCAGACTCTCGGTCACAGTCACAAAGATTTCTGGGTAGGACCTGGCTTTTAAATCTGACAAGCCTCAGCATCGCAGGCCTCTCACAACCGCATTTACAGTGGCTCAGGCATTTCTACAGAAGGCTCCTTCCCCAAGCAAAATCCAGTCTTAGAGAAGCACAGATACAGGATATCTGTGCTGCACCTTAGAGATTTAATTTTAAGCTCCTGTGTTAACTAGAGATCAGTGAAGATACTGACAAAGAAAATGATATGACACCTACTAAAGCACTCCAGACAGGCCTAGGATAGGTGGGGCAGCGGCAGGGAGCAGTGAAGGGCACATTCTCCTTTTCACTTCCCTAGGACTCTTCTCCCCATTCGAGATGCATTGGCTCCCCAGATTCTTAACCCTCTGGGCCCCCTCTCCTTCCAGGTTCTCCCCTCCCACCAGGGCCAACTCTTGCCAGCTCTTCCTCACAGAAAACCGTCTCCAGGTAGCAGTCCCTTTCTCCTCTGGGTTTTCAAAATAGGCCTGTTCCACTTCTCACAAGCCACCCTGGATCCTGGTTCATTTGAATGTGTGTCTCTCTCAGGGTAGACCATGAACCCCTGGAAGTCAGGGCCCATGTCTTGTCCAGCACCGTCCGTTTGTGCCCACCATGGCCTTGTCGAGGCACTTGGTGAATGTGGATTGAACTGAGCCTGTGCATGTGGGTATGTGGAGTGGGATACGGCTGCTCATTTTTTTTCTGTAAGCTCTAATTACTTGTCTGAATCATCATTTGATTGGAATGAAAAGCTGTGTGCTTTCTATCTCTTCTTTGGGAATATGTGTGCTTTATCATGTCTTCCTGACAATTAACCTAGGGATATAATAAGCTTTAATAATGCAAAAAACTTTAACCCTCTTTGATGGAATCAACCCATTGTTCAATCTCAGGGCTCTTAGTTCATTAAAATTGAAATTATTTCATCTTGACATCAAAGTTTTGAAATGTTGAAAGAATAAATGATCCTATTCTGTGATATTTAATAACTAAAAATTATTGTACTAATAAAATTCCTGAGAAAAAATTTAAATCTCTTCATATATGTTATTTTCTGTTTTTTCCAAATTATTAAAAGAATTTTCACTCTTCTTTATCAGCTAAATAGACCAAGGCACAGGTAGTATTAGTAGTACTTATTGGATGCCTTTTCTCATTGCAATCCTCCAATCCAGCGACAGAGTTCTGTATTTTTGCCTTGGACTGAGCCACCTTTTAAAGAAAGTAAACAGGCTTTGGGAAGCTATTTTTTCTTGGATTTTAGGCCCCTATAGTATATCTGAAAATATAGGTAATTCTGTGACATATAAATGGATGAGAAGGTTTTGGAGATCTCTGAGGTCACTGGCATCTGGCAGCTGGAGAGGGGTTAGGTAGGCTATGGTTGGTCATGTCCATTCTGTGCACTATCTAGAGGGCGATTGCTGCCTATGATCCTGAAACTCTTCCCCAGATCAAAATCCTAGCGCCTTGGAACCTATCCTGAGGCTATGACTGGACTGTTGTCCACCAGACCAGCATATCTCCCAGGGAAATAGTCAGTTACAGAGTTGGGTACCTGGAAGGCTAACAGCCCTGTTTCAGGTGTATGGAGTCTATTCACTGACTGCATCTTAACCTTTTAAAATAGGAAATGAAAATGGAGCATTCCGAGTTTGCATTTGCTCATTTATGAAATGCCACCCTGAGAACTGAAGTAATACTGCTTCTACACTCCTGCACTTTCAGATCACCTCAAGCTCTCTGGAATGAAATAGTGGTTTAGTCATCATTGCTTCCAGAGGCAATGATGTACTTACCTTCTGTTTGTTTTTTTCTTTACAAGCTGACTTTTTAATAAAAGTAATCGCACTTGGACTAACTGGTTGGTACCACTTGTGTTGCAATAAACTAGCAATTCTCAGTTTTTAGTCCATCGCAAAATTGGGGCAGAAGACCTCTATTCTGCTTTCTCCTCTCATGTCAGAAAACACAAGGATCCTTAGATATCCTCTTCTTTTTCCTGCTTCTTTTAATTGTGCCCTGTACAAGGAAGAGAGAGAAAATAAGGAGGAAGGAAAGGATGCAGACTCTTCTGGGTGGCAGAGTACCAAGACAAGAGGAGAGAGGGGGAGCAGAGTATTTATTCCTCTTGCCTAGCCTCAACAGCACTTTTGGCTTTGAATTTTCTTTGCCATTTCCTCTGTGCTTTCTCATTTCGCTGACTTGTGGGCAGCCTTATTTATTCCCCTCCACAGGCCAGAGATACATCCAAAAGTATTTCAGCACTCACTAGGTACCCGACTATGCCAGGAAAAGTGGGTCTTCACTACAACTATGTCCTTGTACCTACCTTTGAAAAAGTTACAGTATTGTTAAAGAGCAAAAACTTCCACATGAGAAACTGTAAAAGAAGTGAAGAACATACTCTCAAATACTAAATTGTACAGACTATGCACTAGAGTAAAACTGTTTTCTCTGAGGAGTTTCTGGTCCTAAAGTCATTCAGAATAATTTTATCTTAATAGTTATTTATATTCCTTCCCTGCTTTTATCCACTCACCTTCATTCTCCTAGCTGGGACTCTCACCTGCCCTTGTATTTTAGACGAGACTGAACCATCATAAACTCCAATGGGAGTCATGCTTTGAAGGCCATTTTAATAAATAACAGGAGCAGTTATTCTACCTAATTCCCTAGCTTGCATAGAGTAATTTCAGCCTGCCAGTCATCCTGAGGCTTGAATTTTTTTTTTAATCTATTAGTAGCTAGGAAATTTTTACAATAAAATTTTGCCACCTATAGGTAACTCTGGGTGCCTTTGGGCATGAAGAAGAAGTTATCTCTAATCCTTTGTCTCCGGGAGTGATTAAGAACATCATCTATTACAAGTGTAATACCCACGATGAGAGGGAGGCAGTAATTCAGCAAGAACTGGTCATCCATATTGGCTGGATCATCTCCAATAACCCAGAATTATTCAGTGGCATGCTGAAAATACGAATTGGGTGAGTAAATATTTTTCATTTGCATAAAGAGAATTATTCAGGTTGTCCTCAGTCTCTCTGAGTGAAGTGCTACCTCAGATCTGGTGGGTATTTAAGAAAGTGTTTCTTCCCCTAAGTCATAGAGAAAACATCTGGTAATATGAAGAAATATATGCTAGTGGCCTGAAAAAAGCCTGTTGTTTATTTGACTCCCACATGAGAGGTAGTGAAGTAACTCTGTTCTCTGAAAAAATCAAACACAAGGAGTTTTAAACAGTTGTATCATGTTAAAAAAGAAAAAATAACCCCCCCAATATGCACAATAGTTGTAAAAATTCGTATGAAGTGAATAATCCTTAAGAGTAAAATGATTTTTCAGTAAAGCTAAATGCCAAAAAGACACATTTAGATAAAAATTTGATCCTTTTAAGAAAATTCTTCTGTATCTGTTTCCCACCAAAATCTGATTTATAGTCCTTAAAATCATAAGTGTTCTCTTTGGAGAAATTGAAAGTAAGGCTCTGGTAATCTTGAATGTTCTTAATCAAGCATTGTGTGAGACAGCACAGTAAGGTATGTGTCCAGGCTCTGGCATCTAGCAGAACTGAGTGCAAGTCCTGACCTGTGCTCATCATCTCAGTAGTCTGGGGTCAGTTGGCTGAACCGCCTCTGACTTTCACTGTTTTATGTGAGATGAAACAAGGTAATATGTTTAAAAGGTCTACCACAACTGCATATAAGTGCTTCTCTTCATTTTTTAAAACATATTTTTGTACAAATAGCACATAAAAATGTTCTAATTGTAAAAAATCAAGTAATACTTGAGCATATACAGTAACCTAGTATATGGCCAATTTGGAGATTGTTTCTCAAATATTTGAAAAGAGTATGTACTCTAGCCACAGCAATCAAACAAGAAAAAGAAATAAAAGGTATCCAAATTGGGAGAAAAGAGGTAAACCTGTCACTCTATGCAGACATGTTACCATATGTAGAAAACCCTGAGGAATCAATGGGCTTCCCTTGTGGCTCAGATGGTAAAGAATCCACCTGCAATGTGGAAAACCCAGGTTCAATCCCTGGGTCAAGAAAATCTCCTGGAGAAGGGAATGGCTACCCACTCCAATATTCTTGCCTGGAGAATTTCATGGACAGAGGAGCCTGTGAGCTACAGTCCATGGGGTCACAAAGAGTCAGACACGACTGAGTGATTAACACATGTACACAAGGACTCCACAAAAATTACCAGGTCTAATAAATGAATTCAGCCAAAATAGCAGGATACAAGATTAACATGCAGGAATCGATTGCATTCATTTATACTAACAATGAAACATTAGGAAATGTAAAAAAACAACCTTTTAAAATTGCACCTCCCCCAAAAATAATTAAATAAAATACTTAGGAATAAACCTGACTAAGGAGATGAAAGTTTTATACACTGAGAATTACAAAACATTAATAAATGTGATAAAAGAGGACTCAAAGAAATGAAGGATATCCCATGCTCTTGGATTAGAAGAACTAATATTGTTAAAATGGCAATACTGCCCAAAGCAATCTACAGATTTGATGCTATTCCTTATCTAATTATCCATGACATTTTTCACAGAACAAATGATAGAAAAACTTATATGGAACTATAAAAAGTACAGAATTTCTAGAGTGATCCTGAGGGGAAAAATAATGCATACCTCCCTCAGGCTTCAGACAATACTACAAAGCTACAACAATCAAAAAGGTATCGTATTAATAAAAAAAACAGCAAGCCAATCAGTGGAATAGAGAACCCAGAAATAAAACCATACACCTACAGTCAGTTCATCTTCAACAAAGGAGGCAAGAATATAAAATAGGGAAAAGACGGTCACTTCAGCAAGGGGTACTGGGAAAGTCGGACAGCTGCATGTAAACCAGCAAAGTTAGAACACACCCTCACACCATGCACAAAAGTAAATTCCAAGTGGCTTAAAGACTTAAACATAAGACACAGCACCACAAAACTAGAAGAGAACATAAGTAAAACCATTCTCTGACAGAAATTGTACCAATGTGTTCTAAAGTCAATCTCCCAAGGCAATAGAAATAAAAACAAAAATATATGGGACCTAATCAAACTTCCTTTGCACAACAAAAGAAGTCATTTTAAAGAAAAAGAAAAGACAGCCTATGTAATGGGAGAAAATATTTGCAAATGATGTGACAAACTAGGGCTTAATCTCCAAACCTAATCGAAAACTGAGAAGACCATAATAGACATTTCTCCCAAGAAGACATACAGATGACCAGTAGGCACATGAAAAGATGCTCAACATCACAAATTATTAGAGAAATGCAAATCAAAACAATGAGGTACCACCTCACATTGGTCAGAATGGCTATCATTAAAAAGTCTTACAAATAACAAATGGTGGAGAGGGGATCGGGAAAAGGAACCTTCCTATACTGTTGTGTGGGAATGTAAATTCGTACAGCCACTATGGAAAGCAGTATAGAGGTTCCTGTGAAAACTGAAAATAGAATTATTAGTACCATATGGTCTAGCAGTCCCACCCCGCGGTATATACCCAGACAAAGATATAATTCAAAAAGATACATGCACTCCTGTGTTCATAGGCTCATTGTAAAGAACATAGTGAGTCTCGTCAGGCACAAATACATGTGGTTGTGTGTGAGTGTGAATAAGTGGAAATACAGCGTGCCAATTTTGTGATTAAATCAATATCTTTACTATTTCTGTCCTATGTGACCTTCAATTGCTAATAAATTATAAGATGTTCTCCTGATTATGATTGTCATTTTCCCCTTTCATTTTTATCAGTTTTGCTTTATATATTTTAATGCTTTGTTTTTGTTCATGTTACTTGTAGTTTTAATGATACAATTTTGCTTGTGTCGTTTATTTTCTAATTGAATTATTTTTAAAGAGTTATTTTTAACTTCAAACATCTACAAAAGCATAGAAAATAGTGTAATAAAGCCCATACTATTACTGAGCTTCAACAATATCATCATACAGCCAATTGTATTTCACTCATACCTCCCTACTACTCATCTCATCCACACTCTCCTCTAATTCCATCATATCATTTAATCTGTAAATACTTCAGTATGTATCTCTAAGACATAGAGACTTTTAAGAAGCATAACTATGATCCCATTACAATGTGTAAAATATAACAAATGAATTCCTTTTGTTTAATGTTACTACCATGTCACTTTTTGTTTAATATTACTGCTTTCTTTTTTTATTGTTATTAACTTGGTATACTGTTTTCCATTTGCTTACCTTCAGTGATTATTTTTCATTTTGATTAGGTATGTCTTTTATATTTAACATCTATGTTTTATTTACTTTTAATCTAATCTGAGATTATCTTGGAATAGAAATATATATGTCATATTTTTGCCATTTCATTTCTATTTTGACTTATTCCTGCCATTTTATTTTGTTTTCTAGTTACCATGCTTTCTTGTTCTAACTTTTTTCTTTCTTCTTTATTGCTAGGTTGATACCCTTTCATTTCTTAGTTTTAATTTTGCATGTGAATATGAAGCACTTTATGTAAAATGATCGCCCATTTTTTTCCTTCAAAAAATTTCATTAAAAACTAATTTCTTTTGGGGAATTATCTGCATGCCTCTTTGATCGATGATTATCATTTTTGAAATTTAGACATATTTAAGAGCAGTCTTCATTTCAGGCTTGTTTGAAATAGTCTATTCCAGTAGTCATGTATGGATATGAGAGTTGGACAGTGAAAAAGGCTGAGTGCTGAAGAATTGAGGCTTTTGAACTGTGGTGTTGGAAAAGACTCTTGAGAGTCCCTTGGACTGCAAGGAGATCCAACAAGTCTATCCTAAAGGAGATCAGTCCTGGGTGTTCATTGGAAGGACTGAAGTTGAAGCTCAAACTCCAATACTTTGGCCACCTTATGCGAAGAGTTGACTCACTGGAAAAGACCCTCATGCTGGGAAGGATTGGGGGCAGGAGGAGAAGGGGACGACAGAGGATGAGATGGCTGGATGGCATCACCAACTCGATGGACATGGGTTTGGGTGGACTCTGGGAGTTGGTGATGGACAGGGAGGCCTGGCATGCTGTGGTTCATGGGGTCACAGAGTCAGACACGACTGAGCGACTGAACTGAACAGAACACTGAGAATAACACAGATATCCATCAGTGAGAAACTGTTCAGATAAGTTGTTAGCCATATAATAAAATGTTTTGCCACCATTACAAGTAACAAGATAAGGTTAATACACTGGCATTTTAAATTGTTGTTACTGTTCAATCACTAAGTCTTGTCTGACTCTTTGTGACCCCATGCCTGGACTGCAGCATGCCAGGCTTCTCTGTCCTCTCTCTTCCAGAATTTGCTCAAGTTCATGTTCATTAAGTCAGTGATGCCATCTATCCATCTTATCATCTGCTGCCCTCTTCTTTTGCCTTCAGTATTTCCCAGCAGCAGGGTCTTTTCAAACGAGTTGGCTCTTCACATCTGGTAGCCAAAGTATCGAAGCTTTAGCATCAGTCCTTCCAGTGAATATTCATGGTTGATTTCTTTTAGGATGGACTGGTTGGGTCTCCTTGCAGTCCAAGGGCCTCTCATGAGTCTTCTCCAGCACCCACAATTCAAAAGCATCAATTCTTTGGTTCTCAGCCTTCTTTATGGTCCAACTCTCACATCCATACATGACAAAGCTGGATAAACCATAGCTAGGACTATATGGACCTTTGTTGGCAAAGTGATGTCTTTGCTTTTTTTTTTTTGGTGTTCAAATTTATTTTTTTTTATTTTTATTTTTTTTATTGTTTTTGCCATACATTATCATGATATCACCATGGGTTTACATATGCTTCCCCTCCGGAACCCCCTCCCTCCTCCCTCCCCCCCAGGAAATCTCGCTGCACCAGCCCCAAGCATCAATCCTGGGCTGGCGATTGATTAGACATATGATAATTAACATGCTTCAATGCCCTTCTCCCATATCATCCCACCCTTACCCTCATCCACAAAGTCCACGAGTCTGTTCTATACATCTGCGTTCCTTTTGCTGTCTCGTATGTTGGGTTCTCGTTACCGTCTTTCTAAATTCCATATATATGCATTAATATACTGTATTGTTGTTTTTGCTTCTGGCTTACTTCACTCTGGATAATGGGCTCCAGTTTCGTCCATCTGTGTGGAGGTTCCTTAAAAAGCTGCAAATAGTCCTGCATATGACCCAGCAATCCCACTGCTGGGCATATACACCAAGGAAACCAGAATTGAAAGAGCCACGTGTACCCCAATGTTCATCGCTGCATTGTTTACAATAGCCAGGACATGGAAGCAACCTAGATGCCCATCAACTGACGAATGGATAAGAAAGCTGTGGTACATATACACAATGGAATATTACTCAGCATTAAAAAAAAATTCATTTGAAGCAATTCTACTCAGATGTCTTTGCTTTTTAACACAGTCTAGGATTGTGATAGATTTCCTTCCAAGAAACAAGCATCTTCTAATTTCATGGCTATAGTCATCATCCACAATGATCTTGGAACCCAAGAAAAAAAATCTGTCACTGCCTCTACTTTTTCCCCTTCTGGTTGCCATGAAGTGATGGCATTTATAAGTATCCAAGATAAATTAGGTGAAAAAAGTTGCAAATTTTTTCCATCTTTTTTCAAATTATTGTGTATATGTGTGTGTGTGTGTGTGTGTGTGTGTGTGTATGTCTATGTGGAAAAATATACATAAAATCACTGTCAGTTATTCTCTGTGAGAGATTTCTACTTTCTAAGTTGTGTTCAGTTTTATTTAAATTATTTTAGTTGAGGTTATTAGTTTTCAAACTATTTGCCTTATTTCAATTAGAGTATATTTCAGATGAGCTTCCTGTTCTTTATCTCCTCTTTCTTTTGATTGAAAAGTGAACTCATTCTGCATAGAATTTGACCTGCCTTTTTACCCCTTAAAATAGTTCCTTTCAAATATTATTAATAGGATGTATTCCAAATCAGTTATAAGAACTGTGAATTATATCCTGATTGTTCAGTCTCTATTAGCTCTAAAATTTTCCACTTCAACTTTTGACTACATATGAGGATGCAGAAATGGGTCTTCATGTGAGTTGCCTCTAAATGAAATATGATTCTTCATATCCATACAATCATTAAAAGTACTCTATTGTCACAGGTTAAGGCATTTCTCTGAGGCTGACTTAGGAGTATAGGTTATAACTCTTCCAAAACACATTCTTTGTAATAAATGTTCTATTCAGGAGACTCTTTAAGCAGCAGTCATACTTGCTGTGACATAAGCAAAGGCTTAGAGTGAAAGTTAACTGTTCCCCAGTATTTTACAATGCTATATTTTTCAGTCTCTAGTAGTTTTCCCCTTACTGTGTATTCAGCGTTTTAGGCTGATTTATGTTCTCAAAAATCCAGTGTAATTTTCTTTCTTGAATTCAAATCTGACTGGAAGCTTCATTCTCTGCATGGAGATGAAGTATGTTTATTTTATTCTAAAAATAGTTTTCTTCTTATTTTTGTATCTTCTGTTCTATATGTTCAGTGTCTTCTGTGAGAAATATTCTTTTTCCTTAAACTATCTCCAGAAATAAAAATGTCAGGACAAAGCATGTGACTTAGTATCTCATGATAGAAAAAAACTTCATGAAGAAATTTACCAGACAACTTTATTCACTGTCCTGAAACTCATCCTGGAATCAGTTGTGGCATTATATTTCCATTGTAGGTATTGAGAGTGTCCCTGCCCAAAATACTATGTGTGTTTCCCCCATGCAGTGGACTTGCAGGGTCAGCTCTAAGCAATGGGACATTGTCAGTTCAGGATAAGTCTAATTTTTTTTAATAAGGAGTCATTTATTTACAAATCAGTAACTGAAAGAACTGGGACTTATAACTATACTGCCTGACTTCAAAGTTCTTGTTCTTCTTTCTTAAGTATTGTGCATGTTTTCACTTGCATATACTATTGCTCTTGTCTTGGAAACAGGCCTTACTGTGTTTTTTTTTCCTAAAACCTCGACCTTATAGACCTTTTACTTGATTTCAACCTGTGACCCATTTTATATTCAAGTATTCATGTAGCAGCTCCTGATGGTTTTTGTCATTAGTCAGTCTAGGAACAGTACTGTTCAGCATTGTACAGTACAAGGCACACTAAGGAGGCCAAACAGTTCCAAGTTAACAACCATAAAAAATAAGATTTTGCCTCCTTTATTCATGAGACCAAGAAAATGGGGATGATTTGAAAGTGATTCTAAGTTATCCCCTTGTGCAATGCAAGAGATATGTTAAGATGCTATAAAAATTCAATGAAGTTAAGTAACTTGCCCTTGGTTGCAAGACCAAAAACCAGAATTTGAACCTAGAGTAAATGACTCCAGAGTTCATGCTTCCCTATCCCTCTTCCAGCTCTCATGTCTATAAAATAGGGAGGCTGTCCCTGCTTTGGCTTCCTCATTAGATTATGGGGTTCTAGGCAAGGAATGTGAAGGTCTTTTGTAAAGGATAAAACTTAAACAGTATTGCTCTGACATTTGGTAATTTGAGATCCTCCATCTTGTGGCATTTGGAGAACAAGTTTCTTTGGGGATTTCTTTTTGCATGCCACAAATCCCAAGGAGGAGGATCCCATGTCCCACCCACCCCCACCAACAAACACACACATACTTATCTTCCAGTTCTAGGTTTTCAAAGACCTGCTCCCACAAGAAACATCCACCCTAGAAGTATCTCTTTCCACCATAGTTGATTCTCATTCAAGGCCCAGTGGAATGATCCCCAAGCATTTCATATAGAAACCATGATGCAGAATTTCTTCTGGACTCTCAACTGCCATATGAAATGGTCTCACCCCTCCATCACCTGGTGGGACTTCAAGAAACACATGGTAGACACTCACAAATCCTCCTGTGCCTACCCACAGTGCTCCTCCACCATACTAATGGAAAGGTTTTGGAACCCTGTCTCTGCTCAAGGGATATCTTAACAACTTAAGAGAATTGCAGTTATCCTCTCTGTGGAGCTTGTGATAGTGCCTCTCTGAAAAGAAAAAAAGATATTTTTGTATCCTTTTAGCATATTTTTATTGCTCTTTATTCTTAATAAATTCCACTCAGAACTCAGCTCCTTAAGTGAATGGCTTCTGGGCATGTTAATATACGTCTCTCAGCAAGCATAAACTCTATTTATGTGTTTTTCAAAAATTTACCTTGAATTAATTCCTGAAACGTTTTGATTTGCTTAAAATTGATGAAAAATTATTCATTTATAGAGTCCTTGAGTGTCAAATTTTTTATCAATTGTTGGATTTGGTACTCTTTTAAGTCACCCGTTTGTAGCATGATTTTAAAAGAAAGAAGGGAAGGGATTTATACAAAACATTCTTTTTTATTTTTTTGATTCCTTATAAATTAGTTAAAGCATTTCAGACTCATTTATATGTAACTTTTTACTGTTGTTTCTATCATTTAAATGTTGAGTATGATTGGTGATGGACAGGGATATGCTGCAGTCCATGAGGTCACAAAAAGTAGGACACAACTGAGCAACTGAACTGATTGATTTAAGAGATTGATAGCTTCAGTCAGCAAAATTCACTAGGCTGAATGGACATAAAAAATAAGAATATTTGTCAAACAGAAATCTTCCAACAAACAAAAGCCCAGGACCAGATGGCTTCACAGCTGAATTCTACCAAAAATTTGGAGAAGAGCTAACACCTATCCTCCTAAAACTCATCCAGAAAATTACAGAAGAAGGTAAACTTCCAAACTCATTCTATGAGGCCACCATCATCCTAATACCAAAACCAGAAAAAGATGACACAAAAAAAGAAAACTACAGGCCAATGACACTGATGAACATAGATGCAAAAATTCTTAACATATTAAAAAGATCATACATACATCATAACCAAGTGGGCTTTATTGCAGGGATGCAAGGACTCTTCATTATTCTCAAATCAATCAAAGTGATACACCACATTAACAAATTGAAAGATAAAAACCATATTATTATCTCAATAGATGCAGAGAAAGCCTTTGACAAAATTCAGCATCCATTTATGATAAAAACTCTCCAGAAAGCAGGCATAGAAGGAACATACCTCAATATAATAAAAGCCATATATGATAAACCCACAGCAAACATTATCCTCAATGGTGAAAAACTGAAAGCATTTCCCCTAAAGTCAGGAACAAGACAAGGATGCCCACTCTCACCACTACTATTCAACATAATTTTGGAAGTTTTAGCCACCGCAATCAGAGAAGAAAAAAAAAAATAAAAGGAATCCAGATCGGAAAAGAAGAAGTAAAACTCTCACTGCAGATGACATGATCCTCTACATAGAAAACCCTAAAGACTCCACCAGAAAATTACTAGAGCTAATCAATGAATATAGTAAAATCACAGGATATAAAATTAACACACAGAAATCCCTAGCATTCCTATACACTAACAATGAGAAAACAGATAAATTAAGGAAATAATTCCATTCACCATTGCAATGAAAAGAATAAAATACTTAGGAATAAATCTACCTAAAGAAACAAAAGACCTATGTATAGAAAACTATAAAACACTGATGAAAGAAATCAAAGAGGACACAAATAGATGGAGAAATATACCATGTTCATGGATCAGAAGAATCAATATGATGAAAATGAGTATACTATCCAAAGCAATCTGTAGATTCAGTGTAATTCCTATCAAACTACCAACGGTATTTTTCAGAGAACTAGAACAAATAATTTCACAATTTGTATGGAAATACAAAAAGCCTCAAATAGCCTAAGCAATCTTGAGAAAGAATGAAACTGGAAGAATCAACCTGCCTGACTTCAGGCTATACTACAAAGCAACAGTCAAGACAGTATGGTACTGGCACAAAGACATAGATCATTGGAACAAAATAGAAAGCCCAGAGATAAATCCACACACCTATGAACACCCATCTTTGACAAAGGAGGCCAGAACATGCAGTGGAGAAAAGACAACCTCTTTAACAAGTGGTTCTGGAAAAACTAGTCAACCACTTGTAAAAGGATGAAACTAGAACACTTTCTAACAACATACACAAAAATAAACTCAAAATGGACCAAAGATCTAAATGTAAGACCAGAAACTATAAAACTCCTAGAGGAAAACATAGGCAAAACACTGTCTGATGTAAATCATAGCAGGATCCTCTATGACCCACCTCCCAGAGTAATGGAAATAAAAGCAAAAATAAACAAATGGAACCTAATTAAACTTAAATGCTTTTGCACAATGAGGAAACTATACACAAGGTGAAAAGACAGCCTTCAGAATGGGAGAAAATAATAGCAAACAAAGCAACTGACAAAGAATTAATCTCGAAAATATACAAGCAATTCCTGCTGCTCAATTCCAGAAAAATAAGCGATCCAATCAAAAAATGGGCCAAAGAACTAAACAGACATTTCTCCAAAGAAGACGTATAGATGGCTAACAAACACATGAAAAGATGCTCAACATCCCTCATTATCAGAGAAATGCAAATCAAAACCACAATGAGGTACCATCTCATGCCAGTCAGAATGGCTGCTATCAAAAGTCTACAAACAATAAATGCTGGAGGGGGTGAAGAGAAAAAGGAACCCTCTTACACTGTTGATGGGAATGCAAACTAGTATAGACACGATGGAGAACAGTGTGGAGATTCCTTAAAAAACTGGAAATTGAACTGCCATACGACCCAGCAATCCCATTGCTGAGCATACACACCAAGAAAACCAGAATTGAAATAGACATGTGTACCCCAGTGTTCATCACAGCACTGTTTACAATAGCCAGGACATGGAAGCAACCTAGATGTCCATCAGCAGACGAATGGATAAGAAAGCTTTGGTACATATACACAATGGAATATTACTCAGCTATTAAAAAGAATGCACTTGAATCAGTTCTAATGAGGTGGATGAAACTGGAGACTATTATACACAGCAAAGTAAGTCAGAAAGAAAAACACCAATACAGTATATTAATGCATATATATGGAATTTATAAAGATGGTAACGATGACCCTATATGCGAGACAGCAACAGTGACACAGATGTAAAGAATAGACTTTTGGACTCTGTGGGAGAAGGCGAGGGTGGGATGATTTGAGAGAATAGCATTGAAACTGTGAAATAGATTGCCAGTCCAGGTTCGATGCATGAGACAGGGTGCTCAGGGCTGGTGCACTGGGAAGACCCTGAGGAATGGGATGGGGAGGGAGGTGGGAGTCTGGATCAGGATGGGGAACACATGTATACCCATGGCTGATTCATGTGAATGTATGGCAAAAATCACCATGATATTGTAAAGTAATTAGTCTCCAATTAAAATAAATTTAAAAAAAAAAGAATATTTGTCTTGGTCATGGTATGTGTTACCCATAATTCTCCTGCACTGTGTATGCTTATATCTCTCTGTTTTAACACCCCCCCACTCTCGTCTTTCAGTTTTTTTAATTTTTTTATTTACATCACCCACTGCTTCACTTGCTTTGAACCAATACCACCATGTTTCTTTTCTCTTTTTCCCAAGGTTAATCCTGCCAGTGCAATTTCTTCAACATTACTGCTATCAGGCACTCCAGTGAACAAAATTAACCTGCTCACAGGATTGATATTCTAGTCTGATAATAATTTGATTTGCTGTCTTGTTATTGATTTGTGCTCCAGCTTTCAGGTTGAAATAGATCAAGTTCCTGACAGGCCCATTACCATAAAGACCTTCAATCAGCTGTTTTCTGCTCTAGGTCTGTCATTCAGGAGATAACCCCTGAGGTTATATGTTATCAAATCTCTTTCATCACTGCTTTTCATACTGCCAGGTCATCCTCTGTAAGCAACTATGATCATTGCATGTCTTCTAGTGCTCACAGGTGCATCTGTGGATCACACATCCAGTGCTTAGAGAAGTCCATTGGTGTCATAGGTACCAGGCCTGTGGAGATAGGGAAAAGGAGATAATTGCAGCTCTGAGTCCATTAGCATAGTTTGATACTCATTCACAGGACTTTGCTTTGACATTTGATATGAAGTAAGAAAATGAGATGATAGAGTTCTTCCTCTCTTTTGTTGTGATTAGATCACAGGTAGGGTGGGTGAGTGACTGTTCTCCAGTTACCAGACAGGAAGTTCACTTTGCCTCATCCAATTGTCACCCTCTCTGTGCTAATTGGAATCAAGCAAAATATCCCTTCTTGCAGCTCATTTCCTATTATATAGCTTAGTAAAATGCTTGCATAGGCAATTTTTCATTCACTTGTTTAGCAGTAAACTTGGCAAATACTTCTCAGTATGTTGAAATAAACTCAAAATAATTACTTTAAATGTTGTTTCTTGCTATGGATCAATACTATTGTTTATTGCTTTTTTTTTTTCCAGAAAATGTCAGCTGTTTCTGACTTGCCAATGATGTCAGATTTCCATGAACTTTATTTTCTATTTCACTCCTTAATTGGGGCAGGTTGGAAATAAAAATGCCAGTACATACACAATATGCTAACCAAGCTCACATCCCAGAGAGTTTTTAGGAGGACAGGCTAACTCCCAGGACTGTATAGGAATACTAGTCTGCCTCTTCACATTTTTCTAGCAGTGTGGAGGAATTCATTGTCAAATCAGACCATGATACATTTGAAGGTTGATCTGGTCAGTCATGTGTATCTGCCTCTTTCTCATTTGCTTATTGGCAAGTAGAGCATGTCCCTGATTCTTTAGACAGACTGAATTTATAAGGATCTTGTCCAAGGATAACCTTCATTCTTTTGACCTTTCACAGTTGCTTGCTTTCCCCATTTTTCATTAACTGCTTTTACACTGGAATTGTCAAATCAGGTTTGGTGACTTTGTCAGCAGCAATGAGGGTAAGAAACCAGATTTTCCATGCAAAGGAATTAATGCCTTTTTGTATTAGTAATTCTAAGGATTAAAATGTCTTTGATTTTACTCTCTTGGTTATTGACTTTCTCTAAGTCTCTGACAGTTCATATCTAAGGCTTTTTGATATGAACTCTGTTTTAGTCTTTTGAAGAATTCCAAGCTAAACAGATTAATTTGACCAATATTTTTTAGTGAATAACATTTTTTTTTAAACAGTCTGACAAATAAGATTCATTTGTGCTCAAATGAATGAAAAGCAGTCACCTTTCTTTGGTGACTGCTGAGTACTATGTTTTCTCTAATTTGCTCATAGAACTGCTGGGACTTTGTAAATAGAAGTCTTGGGGAAATTTTTAGATCTCCAACTATCTTTGTTTATGGCATTGCAGATTTTAAAAGGTAAATGTGATAGATATTGTTTAGTTTTAATAACTCCAGTTTTGGGAAGACCTTTAAAAGTATTTTTAAAATTTTTAAATTACTTATTTTAAAAGAGGATAGGTACCTCCTAAAGTTAAATTGGTGTGGCACTTCTTCCAACCTGAGTCTGAGAGTCATGTAAAAGGAGTTTGCTAACATAATCTGAACATAACAACTGAACATAAAAATTGAACTCTATAATTTCAAAAGCCTTTTAACAATTTTTAAAATACCATTCTTATTTTTTCTTCAAAATAATTTCATAAAATGAGCTAAACAAGTAATAGTAATATAGTATTCCCATTTGAAAAATAACTTGCAAATGGAGATCAGTTGGTTAGCGACAGAATTGGTATTCAGGCCTGTCTTTATTGTTTTTGCATTTCATCCTGACAAAATTAAAAAATGTGTAATAGTAGAACAATTTGGTAGGTTCTTATATACTCATTATTTAAATGAGTAAAAGTGATTGTTAGTAATTTGCATTTACTATGTATGCTTCTTTTTTTTGCTGTAGATTATAGAGTAAATCCCAGACATTTTGATTTTTACCCCTCATAATTTTAGTAAGTATATATCTAAAGGAAGGAAGGGGCTTGCCTGGTGGCTCAGTGCTATAGAATCTGCCTGCCAGTGCAGGAGATGTGGGTTTGATCCCTGAATCAGGAAGATCCCCTAAAGAAGGAAATGGTTTCTCCCACTCCAGTATTCTTGCCTGGAGAATCCCCCTGGACAGAGAAGCCTGGCGGGCTACAGTCCATGGGGTCACAAAAGAGTCAGACACAACTTAGCAACCAAACAGTAACAAAAGTAAGGAAAAGGAAATTTTCTTAATAACCACAATACCATTATCACACAAAACAAAATTAGCAATGATTCTGTAATATTACCTATAATATTACAATATTTTTATTCATGTTTTTCTGGCTTTTCCCAGAATAACTTTGTTTTAAAAATAATCAGGGTCTCAAAGAAGGTCCCCACAAGGCACTAGTTGTTACGTCTCTTAAGTCACTTTTAATCTAAAACAATACCCCTCATCCCATTTTTCTTTTCATGATGTTAACTTGCTTGGAGAGGCTAAAAGGCTGGTCTTTAAATTTTAAACTTGATGTTGCTTCTATTATACTAAGCTGCCTCAAATGTAAATTTTAAATGTTAAATAAAAAAATACAATAATAAATAGAAAACAACTCTGTCTAACCTTAAAATTAAAAATAGAATTTTTTTATTTTAAAGAGTTCACAGAACAGATTACAGTAAGTGAAATGTAAGAATTAATTTCATAAACAACTTTAAAATCAAAATGAAATCCAAAGTAGTAACTGTATCTTTATGACTTTTATGTCTATATTAGCATTTTGACTAAATTTAGTTCATAATAGTGAAGATGAGCAAGTAAATAAATTATGGTGGTTTGGTGGTTTTAGTCACTAAGTCATGTCCAACTCTTGGGATCCCATGAACTGTAGCCCACCAGGCTCCTCTGTCCTTGGGATTCTCCAGGTGAGAATACTGTAGTGGGTTGCCATTTCCTTCTCCAGAGGATCTTCCCTGACCCAGGGATCGAACCCTGGTCTCCTGCATCGCAGGCAGATTCTCTACCAACTGAGCTATGAAGAAGTCCTAATAAATTCTAGTGTTTGGCAGTAATATAAGTTTAGTCCAATTTTTCTTTTCAACTGATTAGAGAAGTGCAAATTGTACATCTTAACCCTGTCACAAGTTCTGTTGCACATATCAGATAATTCACAAACATGTATTTTGTTGTTTGTAAATACCTTGTCATCCTTACTGTTCTTACCAAAGAGCAAGTATTAAATATGTGTCAGGTACTCTTGGTGGTGATAGTATGTTTTTTATGTTATTAAGTCTCATCCTTCTGTATTTCTCCATGCCTGTATAATCTATCTCAGTATCCAACTGGCAAGCCAGTTAAATGCCTAACTTCCAGAAATGGCAACAATGAAGAATAATGAAAAGGATAGGAAAAAGAGGTGAGAGTTGCCTTATCAGAAGGATTGGAGCAGTCACAGAGCAGGGACACACCACTTTGTTTCCTGTGGCCTGGCTAAGTAGGCAGGGCGATATGCTTGGTTGATATTACTTACTGTTCAACCGGAAACTATTACCATTTTTCCTACCATTTTTTTCCACTGAAAGACATTAAAGTCACTCCATAAGGATACATCAGTATTGTTTTGCAAGCCAGCCTTGGCAGAAAGAAGGACTTTAATTTTGGGTTATTTCCATCTAACTTTTTCATCTCTACACCTGTGATAACCCTTGTAGGCAATCTTTCAAAGGAGTGCATCAAGAGAAAGATACTGAAATATTTAGGTGAAGTAGCTTCTCTACTTTAAATCTTCGTTACTACAACTGTATGTTTCTGCCTGTGCACTGGCTGTACAGCCCCTCTTTTGAGACAAAACCTGGGTAAATGGAGACACGTTCTTTCCAGATGCTGAGCTTTCCTGTCTCTGTCTGTTATTCAGTTTTCACTGATGGATTTAAGGATAAAGTATAGGAATCTGCTGTGTAAAAGTAATTCCCTAGCTTTTCTTAATGGTGTGTAGAGTTCTGATTCCCTAAGGCACAGTGTCATTTCCAGAGTTTTCTTCGATTTGCATAACTGGTTTATCTGAGTTCTTTCCTCAGAATAACAGAAATGAAATGAGATGACACTATAAAAATACTAAAATCTTCTCAAAGAGTAAAATTATTTACACATAAAATGATGAAATATTTTGGGCATTTCAAGGCATATAACTATCAGGCACACAAACAGTACTCAATAAATACTTTCCTAAATAATCATAATAAAGCTGTTTCTGTAATAAAAACCTATTTTATGAACAGCATTTAAATATCTATTAAAGAATAGATTCTTCTGAAATCTGTTGAATAAAGTGTGCTCTCTAATGAACTAGTATAATTAAATTATAACTAACTGTGTGTCTGTATTTAAAAGTCAGGTGCTTCTCTATCCCTTCTAATTACAAGGGAATGACTACAAAATAAATGTAATAGGTAAAAAATACCTGTGCTTTCTGGGGAAGGAGCATTTATAAATCATAGTATATCACAGTTCATTTCTTAAAATGAATTTCTATCCTATTTATTTTTTTCATATATATATTATTAAGAAAATATTAATGTGACAACTACTACTCATCAATCTCATTTGGTAAGAACCTAAGTTTATTTTCATGTTTTACTACCTTACCACATATGCAAGAACAGGCCTCATTTTTAACAGTCTAATTGTGTCACATAATCTTGATGGAAGTAATTCTATCAGAAGTTCAGGATATTTAAATGGCCTTTTTCATTCCTCTTTGGATGGGTCAGTGCTATTAAGGACATTACAATGAGAAGCACAAGGTGATTTTATTTTAAGAGTTACTTACTCATCATGGTTCCCTTGTTTTGTTACAGGTGGATCATCCATGCTATGGTGTATGAACTACAAATCCGTGGTGGAAACAAGCCAGCCAGAGACTTATATCAGCTGTCACCTAGTGAAGTAAAACAGCTTCTTTTGGATATTCTTCAGCCTCAACAGAATGGAAGGTAATGAGGGTCCTTTGTTATCTACAGGACACTCTGGATTTACAATAACATTTTATACGTGTGTGTGTGTGTGTGTGTGTATGAAATTAGTAAGATGTTAATAAAATATAAAATGTAGCAAAGTGTCAATAGTAGATAGGCAGCATACATAGAGATACTGATTCAAATGTCTTTCTTCAGTTGTAATTTTGTATTGATTTGAATTTTATACTTTTTCCAGGTATATTTTTTAATAATTTTTATTATTTTGTGTAGAATGTAGTACTTCATTCTACATTGGTCAATTCTCTTTCTGATCTTTGGTAGCACTCACCATCTCCTCCCAACATTTTGGCACACTAATTTGGGTTTGATAATGTTAGTTAAATTCTTGCTTGTAACTCTGCCTCTTTAAGTAGACTATAATCTTCAGAATAAACTGTCTTTGACGTAACTTAAACCAACCTTAGGATATAAGTAAAGCAAATACTTTGGATTGCTTTGAAGAGTTATTTTTATTACAAAAACAGTTTTAATATAATTATTTAGGCAAACAGTTATTGAGTGCTATTTGTGTGCCTGGTACTCTCCAAAATAATATAGTTATATGCCTAGAAATATCTAGGAAGGAAGTTTTCCACAAAAGTAGATGTGAACAAACAGAAAAGCATCCTTTTTCTTAAACAGGAAGACTTTAAAGATGTCTAACAATTCCAATAAAATTCCAAAATGCTGTTTTATGGAGTTAGACCAGTAAATACTAAATTTCCTATGAAAAAACAAACATGCAAGAATAACCAGAAAAAGACTTGCCCTAAGAGAAACAGTTAAAATATTTAACAGCCTTTATAATTAAAATAATGTGATGCTGGTACATGAACAGAAAATTAGAACTATTGAACAGAATAGAAAGTCCAGAAATAGACCCTTAATCACATCTGGAAATTTTGTGTTGTGATAGAGGTGACATCTCAAATCATTGGGTCAAGGATGGACTTCTTAAATAACTAGTGATGTGACAACTAGATAACCACTTGGAAAAGATAAAATAAAATCCATACTTTATACTGCACTTAAGAATAAACTCCCAACAGATTAGTGATCTAAACATTTAAAAAAATGAAACTGTGCTAGTGCTAAAGGCTTCCCAGGTGGCTCAAGTGGTAGAGAATCCACCTACCAATGCCTGTGCTAATGCCAGTGCACCTGCCTGTGGAGATGAAGGCAGGAGATGTGGGTTCAATTCCTGGGATGGGAAGACCCCCTGGAGGAGAAAATGGTAACCCACTCCAGTATTCTTGCCTAGGAAATCCCATAGACAAAGGAGCCTGGTGGTCTATAGTCCATGGGATCACAAAAAATTGGGCATGACTTAGCTGGAAGAAGACATGGGTAAATTCCTCTGTAACCTTGGTATGAGAAAGACTTTCTAACTACACCTCAAACCCAGGGGCAATAAAAGATTAATAAAACTATATAAAAATTAAAAATAGCATTTTTCATAGAAAAAAATAGGCAATGCCAAAAGACAGCTGAAAAGCTGGAGCAAAATGTGTTACAAAGAGTTAATACTAACTCTTAAAAATTGAGGGATAAAGCATAAAAATACCTAAGAGAAAAATGGAGGAAGATATGATTGATCAATTCATTTAAAATATTAAAAATGGACCTTAAATATTTGGAGAGATATTCAAACTAACTCATAATTAGAGAAATGTAAATTAAAATACATTGAGATACCATTTCTCACCTATCAGACTGGCAAAGTTAATGAGTATGGGAAACATTTGCTGAGGCTGTGGAGAAAACAGATACTCCCATATATAGCTGATGAGTACAACCCTTCTATATGAGAATTTGATAATATCTAAAGAAAAGTCTACATGTGCACTTACCCTTTGACCCAGCAGTGTTAGTCTTATTTTTAAGGACCCATCCTGGAGATTTGCCTCCAACAATGTGAGTATATATGCACAAGGTTATTCATTGCATCATCATCTATAATTGCAAATTTTGCAATGCCCGAATGCCCATGACCTAAGTCCTCATACATGGGGAATTATTTGAATAAACTGTGGTAAATGTCACACAATGGAGTATTATGAAGTTGTGAACAAAGAACAAGTGTGGTCTCTATGAACTGATAGGACATTATCTCCAGGCTGTATTGTTAACTTGAGAATAACAAGTAGTGCTCTACTCTTCATGTAAGAAAGAAGAGGATATCTGCTCATTTTTGCAGAAGAAATACAAGAAAGCTAAATCAGAAACTAGTGAAATTGGTTACCTTCAGAGAGTGGATGGGAACAGGGTGGAAAGAATGAAGAAAATCGATCCAGAGCAGTAGGGTTGAGGGGAGAGCAGTACTTCAAATTCAGACCATTTGAATAACTCTGACTCTCCAACTTCAGTGATATTTGTAAAACATAAGTAATTATTCCCCAAACATAAATCATTAATGAAAATTAATCCAGGTGTGGAAGGTACCAAAAAATAGAATGCACACAGTAACAATTGACCCTAACCATATTAAAAATAAATAATATTATCACACTGAAGGAGGAGGAGGAGACAAGAATTAACCAAAGTACCTTTGGAAAACATTGATTAGACACTGTAAAGCTAAACAAAAAAAGGAACTGCACACAAATCCTGGACTCTGTATCATAATTTTTTTTCTCACAGAGGTATGAATTAGCAGTTCTGAAATTTATACACACATGCGTAGTGTTATATATTGGGTTGGCTGAAAAGTTCATTCGAGTTTTTGCATGACATAGAGAAACCCATATGAACTTTTTGGTCAACCCAATATATGGTGCATATACATACACACACTGAGATTAAATAAATAAAAAATTCAATATATTGCAGTAAATTTGAGCCAGATTTTTTTCACTGTTGAAATATATAGTTACAAATAAGGAAAAGAGAATGGCTAGAATATACCTTGTGGTGTTTGATTGGAATTGGAAGTATTACTCTGAATTCATAGTTTTTACAAAGATGGATAGATACAGAAATAAATGAGAATGTGTATATGTACATGGGAGCATACATCCTTATCTTTCCTAACTGTCCACTAAGAGAACCTAGAAGCAATGAAACCCCAATAGCACTGGGAAAACCTGGTACCCAGATACTGATTTCCAAATAACACTTTCTAATGGAAAGAACCAGGATTCCTTGGAGAAGTAGTTGATTCCAGGCCTGGGGCAGAAAAAAACACAAGATGAACCTGAAGCATCTTGTGGTACCAGAAAGTAAGAAAATCCTCCAAAAACTATAAAACTTTGTTAGAAGGATGCCAGAGACAATGTGAAGGAGGCTCAATGACCAAAGTTGGGACAAGTTGAGCAACAAAATAAATAATGATACTATTGGATTACATCCAATAGAATAAAGATCCATTAAGTCCACGCTGATATAAATAGATAAATGGGAGAGAAGGGACTCTTTTTACAACAGAATTCCAATTAATAAGTGTAGGTGGAATGATGATAATGTAGGTGGAATAATGATCACCATTAGTCAAGTACAACAATAACCATTGCAGGCAAGAACCCCTAAATTTAGTGGGTGGAAGTATGATGAGAAATGGGAATTTGTATAATTTCAGAGTATTTCCACTCAAGATACTTAATTGTAAAAGGAAAAATTGTAACTTTACAGTGAAGAAACCCAGCAGATTCCACCTTAACCAAATGATCAAGGTTAACATCATCAGTAGTAAGACAGATCAACATTACATACCCCCCAATACAATGTGCTGTGAGAAAGGGTACAGCTATTCCTGGGTATTGCAAAACAATGCATAACCTGAGTTTAATCATGAGAAAACATCTGACAAACCTAAATTGAGGTACATTCTACAAAATAACTGACTTTTCTAAAAATGTCAAAGTTGTGAAAAAGATTGAGGAACTGTCACCAATTAGAAGAGCCTATTTGAGCTGTGGTTGAAGACTCTTGAGAGTCCCATGGACCACAAGGAGATCCAGCCAGTCCATCCTAGAGGAGATCAGTCCTGGGTGTTCACTGGAAGGACTGATGCTGAAGCTGAAACTCCAATATTTTGGCCACCTGATGCGAAGAGCTGACTCATTGGAAAAGACCCTGATGTTGGGAAAGATTGAAGGCAGGAGAAGAGGATGGCAGAGGATGAGATGGTTGGCTGGAATCACCGACTCAATGGACATGAGTTTGAGTAACCTCCAGGAGTTGATGATGGACAGTCAGGCCTGGTGTGCTGCAGTCCATGGGGTTGCAAAGAGTCAGACACGACTGAGCGACTGAACTGAACTGAACTGAAGGAGACCTGAACACTAAATGCAGTGTGGGGTCCTGGATGGAACACAGGACCAAAACAAGGAAATTTGCAGTGAAATTGGCAAAATTTGAGTAAGGTCTATAAGATTAGTAGTATTCTACCAATGTTTATTTCCTGGTTTCGAAAGTTGTGCTATTAATTACGTAAGATGACAGAAAATAGAGGAGGCAGAGTAGAGGAACTTTTTTTTTTTTTTTTTGCTTTTCTGTAAATCTAAATTTTTTTAAGTAAAAAGGCAAAAGATAAAAATAAGAGAATTCTTCTTAAATAATTCCTGCTCTGTGAATATTCACACATTTCTACCTTTTATGTTGTTCTAAGCAAACATCTTCCTTTTATAGGCTTAACCATGACTTCACAGAACTCTGAAAACATCTTTTTTTGTTGTTGCCAAACAAGGGAAGCAAGGGGAAGAATCACATGCAAAATATTCAGTTTACATACCCATTATCCAAAATAAAACATCACAAAGGAACCTTTTGGCTTTTTTCTTTAGCATAGCACTGAACCCAGCCACACAAATCTGGGCCTACCAAAAGAAGCTATACATCCAAAAGAGATGCCTCTTCACTTATGTAATGATGTAGCTTCTTGATCCTCTTTCACCAGAACAAAAATGTCTTTTTCTGATCACTGTATCCTGCATAACGAGTTTCACACCTAGAAATACTGTTGATCGTTACTTATGGTTGATGATACATTTTACTCTGCTGCCTATTTTAATACCAAGTATAAAAAATATTATATTTGTTCCTATCTTCAGCTTTTGTAATAATATACTACTATATTTGTTTATTCTTTTCAGATTGTGCAGATTCTATATCTTTAGCAGTTTATGGTTGAAGTAACTTTTATTTTTAAGATTAAAACTTAAATTCATTAAAATAATAGATCTAGAATTTTGACTCTTCATTAATTATTATGACGTGTAAGATTTAGTAGCTGATTTTTTAGCACTGGTACTTTGGCTGTATTTAAATAGAAAATTAAATGTAAGGTTTAAATTAACATATAAGGTTTAAAATAAGGTAAGTTCATTAGATGGGCTTCCCTGGTAGCTCAGTGGTAAAGAATCAACTTGCCAATGCAGACTTGAGTTTGATCCCTGGGTCATAAAGATCCCCTGGAGAAGGAAATAGCAACCCACTCCAGAAATCCCATGGACAGAAATCCCATGGACAGAGATCCCATGGACAGAGGAGCCTGACAGGCTAGAGTCCCTGGGGTCCCAAAGGTTTAGTCAGACACAACTTAATGACTAAACAACAACGGTTTCATTAGATACATATGCTTTTTTGACCATTCACCCACTTATCAGGCAGTTATTAAGCACCTTTCTTGGGGAGATATATAGGAGTAATCAAACTATATATACAATGCCCATGTCTTTGTGGAACTTACATTTTATTGCACATGAGGACCAAGTGAACTTATTTTGAAATTGACTGTTCCTGTGTTTTTAAATTGAACTGCTTTGCATGTTAGACACTCATCTGATCACATAGTGAATTGTAAGCAACTTACTAGAGAATAACATTTTGCCTGTTAAATTTTTTAAAATCTTAGGGGTTTTCTCCTTTCCTGCAAGTTCTATTTTCACTATGAAATATTTAATAACCTCTATAACACATGGTAGATATGCATCATTGATGGATTTTAGCTTTTATTGCTCACTCTGTTAGAACAATTAATCCATATAAAAGTACTGCTTTTTGCCAGAACAAGCTTGTTTTTCAACACTGAGGCATTTTCTTTTGGTCTACAGATGTTGGCTGAACAGGCGTCAGATTGATGGCTCTTTGAATAGAACGCCCCCTGGGTTCTATGACAGAGTATGGCAGATCCTGGAACGCACACCCAATGGAATCGTTGTAGCCGGGAGGCATTTGCCCCAGGTACAGCCCCACTGTGTTTTTGTCAGTAAAAGGGACTTCTAAAGAGACCTGAAGAGAAAAGAAGACAGCAGAGGAGGAGATGGTTCGATAGCAACCCAGACTCAATGGACAGGAATCTGAGCAAACCCCAGGAGATAGTGAAGGCGTGCTGCTCTCCATAGGGTCGCAAAGAGTCGGACAGGACTTAGTAACTGAGCAACTGCAAAGGAGCAGAGAGTTCTTTCCTTCTCTGCTTTGCAAATGACCTTTCTACTTATTTCATTTTCTAAGAATATTTAGATACTTGAAAGGAGAAAATAAGAAGCCTAATCAAGTGGATTAGAAATAATAGCAATGATGGTAGAAATACCACAAAGTGCAGTAGGCCAGTGGCAGGGAACGTCACAAACAGGAAAACATATGTTCAAAAGACAGAACCAAATCAGTCTTAAGAAACAAGGTGGTTTAGTAATGCTGCGGCTAGAAATTACTAATTAAGAATTGGATTGAATGTGAAAAGTACAGTAACTTTTAGGTCATTAGACAATCACTTATTTAACTGAAAGGTAACTGACCTTTGATCTGAATGAATTAGTATTCCTTTCTTCAAATGGTTTTCCAGGTTATATAAAGTGGCCTGCCTCTTTGATTCTTTAACTTAATTCTGACAGCTAAATCATTCTGATTATGCACAAACATGAATAATTAGGCCTTCTAGAAATGGAGTACTATATCTGTTTATAGTGTTGAAACATTAGCCAAATTATTTGTGATAAAGGTCTTAATCAAAGTATTCTTTTTTTATTGAAGTATAATTGATATACATTGTGAGTTTCAGGTATACAACATAGTGATTCAGTATTTCTATAGATTATGTTCCATTTAAAGTTGTTATAAAATACTGGCCATATTCCCTGTACTGTAGCATATTTATTTATTTTATACATAGTTTGTGCCTCTTAGTCTCCCATACCTATCTTGCCCCTCTACTCTTCCCTCACCCCACTGGTAACTACTAGTTTGATTTCTATATCTGTGAAAATAAAATATTCTTAAAACACACACCTATACTCATTTTGTTTATATGTACATAGGGTATTTCTGAAAGAACCCACAAGAAATCAATAGCATTCTTTTCTTTGCCTTTAGGGAAAGGGACTGTGGTCTATGGTACAGCTCAGGCTTTTCACTGATAATCCTTTTTAACCTTTCAGATTTTTGAACTTTGTGAATCTATTTTTTTTAATAAATAAGAACTTTTTAAAAGTATTTTTTATGCTGTTCATAGACAGTTGATTGGTTTTTGTTGGTTGCCAGTACCGGTGCTCCAATCCTTTCCAAGGTGCTCTCTGTGACCATTGTATGGAGCGCCTCTGTCTCCTGTGGGCAGGACGCCCACTTCTACTGTTCGTGTCCTGCTTCTTCTACGAAGCCTTGGGTCTGAGCACAGTGGACTGTTGCAACCTTTTGTTGCTTCTTTCCCAGCCTCCGCTAACACCTACCTGACTTTCTGATTAATTATCTGATTGCCTGGGCATATTCTCTCCTTGCTGACAACGTGTTAAGTATTCTTAAGTGCCAGGCACTTTTCTAAGTACTCCTTTAATCCTTAGAACCGCCTTTTGTGGTAGGTACTATATTACTACCGTTTGACGGATGAGGAGACTGAAACACAGCTCAGTGGTTTTCCCAAAGTCATACATCTAGGAATCACCTGACCTAGTGTGACGCTCTTCCCAGAAATTTGGCTTCTGAGCCTTTTCTCTTAACTTCTCTGCTATCCGTTCCACTTGTTTCAGAGGCTGGAAAATAAGGTAGCCTGATAGCTCTTCTCTAGATTTAATTATTATATGCATACTAGCTATGCTGACTTTTCAAATGAGATATATTAAAAGGACATTGATGTGAACCTAGGAAAAGATCTTCCTTTCCTTCTGTAACCTGATTAATCTCATTACTAGACATCCAAACAGTTACAATTGCAGGCATATCTCAAATAGTGCAAGTTTGGTTCAAGATGATCACAGTAAAGCAAATTACATAATTTTTTCTGGTTATTCAGTGCATATTAAAGTTATGGATACACTGTGCTGTAGTCTGCTAGGCATGCAATAGCATTGTATTGAAGAAAACAATGTAAGTTCAGTTCAGTCACTCATTCGTGTCCAGTCTTTGTGAACCCATGAATCAAACCAGCCAGATCTCCCTGTCCATCTCCAACTCCCAGAGTTTACCCAAACTCATGTCCATCAAGTCGGTGATGCCATCCAGCCATCTCATCTTCTGTCGTCCTCTTCTGCCCCCAATCCTTCCCAGCATCAGGGTCTTTTCCAGTGAGTCAACTCTTCTCATGAGGTGGCCAAGTACTGGAGTTTCAGCTTCAACATCAGTCCTTCTAATGAACACCCAGGACTGATCTCCTTTAGGATGGACTGGTTGGATCTCCTTGCAGTCCAAGGGACTCTCAAGAGTCTTCTCCAACACCACAGTTCAAAAGCATCAATTCTTTTGTGCTCAGCTTTCTTTATATTCCAGCTCTCACATCCATACATGACCACTGGAAAAACCATAGCCTTGACTAGACAGACCGTTGCTGGCATGACCTCTGCTTTTTAATATGCTGCTAGGTTGGTCATAACTTTCCTTCCAAGGATCAAGCGTCTTTTGCTTTCATGGCTGCAGTCACCATCTGCAGTGATTTGGGAGCCCAGAAAAATAAAATCAGCCATTGTTTCCACTTTTCCCCATCTATCTGCCATGAAGTGATGAAACTGGATGCCATGATCTTAGTTTTTCTGAATGGTGAGCTTTAAACCAACTTTTTCACTCTCCTCCTTCACTTTCATCAAGAGGCTCTTTAGTTCTTCCTCGATTTCTGTCATAAGGGTGGTGTCATCTGCATATCTGAGGTTATTGTTGTTTCTCCCGGCAATCTTGATTCCAGCTTGTGCTTCTTCCAGCCCAGCGTTTCTCATGATGTACTCTGCATATAAGTTAAATAAGCAGGGTGACAGTATACAGCCTTGATGCACTCCTTTTCCTATTTGGAACTAGTCTGTTGTTTCATGTCCAGTTCTAACTGTTGCTTCCTGACCCACATATAGGTTTCTCAAGAAACGGGTCAGGTGGTCTGGTATTCCCATCTCTTTAAGAATTTCCCACAGTTTATTGTGAGCCACACAGTCAAAGGCTTTGGCATAGTCAATAAAGAAGAAGTAGATGTTTTTCTGGAACTCTCTTGCTTTTTCGATGATCCAGTGAATGTTGGCAATTTGATCTCTGGTTCCTCTGCCTTTTCCAAAACCAGCTTGAACATCTGGAAGTTCATGGTTCACGTATTGCTGAGCCTGGCTGGGAGAATTTTGAGCGTTACTTTACTAGCGTGTGAGATGAGTACAATTGTGTGGTAGTTTGAGCATTCTTTGGCATTGCCTTTCTTAGGGATAGGAATGAAACCTGACCTTTTCCAGTCCAGTGGCCATTGCTGAGTTTTCCAAATTAGCTGACATATGGAGTGCAGCACTTTCACAGCATCATCTTTTAGGATTTGAAATAGCTCAACTGGAATTCCATCACCTCCACTAGCTTTGTTCATAGTGATGCTTTCTAAGGCCCACTTGACTTCACATTCCAGGATGTCTGGCTCTAGGTGAGGGATCACACCATCGTGATTAACTGGGTCGTGAAAATCTTTTTTGTACAGTTCTTCTGTGTATTCTTGCCACCTCTTCTTAATATCTTCTGCTTCTGTTAGGTCCATACCATTTCTGTCCTTTACTGAATCCATCTTTGCATAAAATGTTCCCTTGGTATCTCTAATTTTCTTGAAGAGATCTCCAGTCTTTCCCATTCTGTTGTTTTCCTCTGTTTCTTTGCATTGATTGCTGAGGAAGGCTTTCTTATCTCTCCTTGCTATTGTTTGGAACTCTGCATTCAAATGGGTATATCATTTTCTCCTTTACTTTTCACTTCTCTTCTTTTCACAGCTATTCGTAAGGCCTCCTCAGACAACCATTTTGCTGTTTTACATTTCTTTTCCATGAGGATGGTCTTAATCCCTGTCTCCTGTACAGTGTCACAAACCTCCA
>ML663568.1:7470442-7485801 GCA_007570785.1 Antilocapra americana | reverse complement strand
TTCACTCTCCTCCTTCACTTTCATCAAGAGGCTCTTTAGTTCTTCCTCGATTTCTGTCATAAGGGTGGTGTCATCTGCATATCTGAGGTTATTGTTGTTTCTCCCGGCAATCTTGATTCCAGCTTGTGCTTCTTCCAGCCCAGCGTTTCTCATGATGTACTCTGCATATAAGTTAAATAAGCAGGGTGACAGTATACAGCCTTGATGCACTCCTTTTCCTATTTGGAACTAGTCTGTTGTTTCATGTCCAGTTCTAACTGTTGCTTCCTGACCCACATATAGGTTTCTCAAGAAACGGGTCAGGTGGTCTGGTATTCCCATCTCTTTAAGAATTTCCCACAGTTTATTGTGAGCCACACAGTCAAAGGCTTTGGCATAGTCAATAAAGAAGAAGTAGATGTTTTTCTGGAACTCTCTTGCTTTTTCGATGATCCAGTGAATGTTGGCAATTTGATCTCTGGTTCCTCTGCCTTTTCCAAAACCAGCTTGAACATCTGGAAGTTCATGGTTCACGTATTGCTGAGCCTGGCTGGGAGAATTTTGAGCGTTACTTTACTAGCGTGTGAGATGAGTACAATTGTGTGGTAGTTTGAGCATTCTTTGGCATTGCCTTTCTTAGGGATAGGAATGAAACCTGACCTTTTCCAGTCCAGTGGCCATTGCTGAGTTTTCCAAATTAGCTGACATATGGAGTGCAGCACTTTCACAGCATCATCTTTTAGGATTTGAAATAGCTCAACTGGAATTCCATCACCTCCACTAGCTTTGTTCATAGTGATGCTTTCTAAGGCCCACTTGACTTGACATTCCAGGATGTCTGGCTCTAGGTGAGGGATCACACCATCGTGATTAACTGGGTCGTGAAAATCTTTTTTGTACAGTTCTTCTGTGTATTCTTGCCACCTCTTCTTAATATCTTCTGCTTCTGTTAGGTCCATACCATTTCTGTCCTTTACTGAATCCATCTTTGCATAAAATGTTCCCTTGGTATCTCTAATTTTCTTGAAGAGATCTCCAGTCTTTCCCATTCTGTTGTTTTCCTCTGTTTCTTTGCATTGATTGCTGAGGAAGGCTTTCTTATCTCTCCTTGCTATTGTTTGGAACTCTGCATTCAAATGGGTATATCATTTTCTCCTTTACTTTTCACTTCTCTTCTTTTCACAGCTATTCGTAAGGCCTCCTCAGACAACCATTTTGCTGTTTTACATTTCTTTTCCATGAGGATGGTCTTAATCCCTGTCTCCTGTACAGTGTCACAAACCTCCATCCATAGTTCATCAGGCACTCTATCAGATCTAGTCCCTTAAATCTTCCACGAAGTGGAAGTGAGAAATAGATTTAAGGGACTAGATCTGATAGAGTGCCTGATGAACTATGGGACATGGAAGCAACCTAGATGCCCATCAACTGACGAATGGATAAGAAAGCTGTGGTACATATACACAATGGAATATTACTCAGCATTAAAAAAAAAAAATCATTTGAATCAGTTCTACTCAGGTGGACAGAACTGGAGCCTATTATCCAGAGTGAAGTAAGCCAGAAGGAAAAACAACAATACAGCATACTAACGCATATATATGGAATTTAGAAAGATGGTAATGAGAACCCTGCAGGCGAGACAGCAAGAGGAACGCAGATGTATAGAACAGACACATGGCCTCTGTGGAAGAGGGCAAGGGTGGGATGATATGGGAGAATGGCATTGAAACATGTTAATTACCATATGTGAAATCAATCGTTAGCCCAGGGTTGATGCTCCGGGCTGGTGCACCGGGATGTCCCAGGGGAGGGAGCTGGGAAGGGGGAGGGAGGGGGGTTCTGGAGGGGGAGCATGTGTAGACCCATGGCGGTTTCATGTCATTGTATGGCAAAACCAACAAAATAAAGTGAAGTAAAGAAAATTAAAAAAAATAAAAATAAAAATACTTTATTGCTAAAAATTGGTGACCATCATCTAAAAACACAGGGCTGCCAGAAACTTTCAATTTGTAAAATGAACAACAACAAAAAATATCTGCTAAGTGCAGTAAGCTGAAGCACTTCATTTTTCCCTAAATTAAATACTACCTGTAATCACTGACAGGATTGTATTGAATACAATAGATGGACCATATTGAATATAGGACTGAAGCATTATTACCCCAAGCAAAATAATATTGCTGTCACTTAATTTAAAGGAGACAATGGGCTCAGTCCCATTTGAATAGTAAGTAGATACAGATGTTCTAGGTATGAGTAAATTCATTATAGATCATGCTCTGAGGTAAAGGCAAATAAGTATGACTCATCATCTCTTCATCTCCAGTAATAATTCTGGTGACTCCATCTGCTTTCTGTCATTCAAGCCTAACATTTAGAGCCTTTCCTTCCATTCTTTGAAGATTATCCACCATGCCAAGATTTGTTCTTTGTTTGAGTTTATTTTCTGCTTTTATTTGGTTTGTAGAAAGTATATGGAAGATTTTACAGTACTCTTATATCAAATGAAATATGAAGAGTAGATTAGAGAAAATTTTTTTTGTTTTGCGTTTTCTGTGTATGCTGACCATTTCTGCACATGATATTGTTTCACTTATTTGTGTGCATTTTTATGCTGCCAGCTCAGAAGGACCTGCCACAGCAATGATGTTAATTCAGTACCAAGTGACTTAGATGCTAAAGTCTGATGGCAAGCACGATTTGTTGTGTTGATTCTGAAAGCAATATGTATTCTTATGTGTTGTTCAATTTTTGGCCATTCCTTTTATGTATTGAAGTAGTTTTCTAATACAGTCTCTTTTCCCTACATACATTAATATAGGAAAGATAACTACTAAAAACAGGAGGTTTAATTTATCACAAGAGTCAGCTGGTTAGCTTAAGTAGTTTGACATATATAAAATCCAGTCATATAGCTGAAAATGCTCTCTAAGGTTTTATAGACGCCGAAAAAGATACTAGCAAATGAAATTTTCCTTTTAAGCGGGAACCAGAGTGTAACAATGCAGCATTTTAATGTTATTTTTTTCAGCAACCAACCCTGTCAGATATGACCATGTATGAGATGAATTTCTCCCTCCTTGTTGAAGACATGTTGGGAAACATTGACCAGCCAAAATACAGACAGATTGTCGTGGAGGTTTGTATTTAAAAATGTAGATTGCTGAAGAAATGCTTTCTATCTGCTCCCTGAAAACCAGTATAAAGGAAACTGCTTAAGAGGCCAGGAATTCACTCCTCACCTAACCCAGATCTCCAGTTGAGTCCTGGAGGAGATGGCTATCCTTGACCCTTGAGTCAAGGCACACGAACAATTCAAACACCTTAAATCTATCAGGGTGGAAAGACTGACTGGCCAGCTTTCTCAGCTACACACTCAACCCCCACAGTAAATGCGTCAACAGTACCATAAAAGAGAGGACATGACCTTTTCTGTTTGTCTTATTTTCATTTTTTCCTGTTTATAGAAATAACTCATGACTATTGTAGAAAAGTTCAATAGTTGAGAAAATTATGGAAAAGAAAACCAAAATATATCTTTGTTTCCACTAGCAATAAATCATCACTATTATTTTGAGGGACATCTTCCCAGACATCTCTGTGAACAGAGGAAGTGTGTAATTTTGTATATCATCATTGCTACATATAAAGTTAAATGCTAAAATACACACACCTGTGCATGCACATGTACACATACTTTTTGCCATTTTAAAGTATAATATCAGATACACAGAGATTCCCTTCAATGGATATAATGTATAGCTCATCCTCACATCGTTTCTCTGGGAATGTCTCCATCAGACTCTGTGTTTCTTGAGGGTGGGTAATATGTCCTGTTGATACAGAAGCTCTCAGGGAGTGCTGAACTGGATGCAACACCTCCTAAAATCCAGCGTGTCTGGAGCTACAGTCAGCTGAGTGAGATTCAGCCTCATCTATGATAGGCCAGAATTTGGGTAAGCGTATCAGCCAATCAGTTGCATAGCTTATGGGAGTGAGACGGAGACTGGGGTCAAGAAAAGATGGGATTTTTAGATGAGTGATTGCCTTCTTTGTACTGTTAACCTTTTGGTATCTCATGCCTATAGATGCCTCTAAAATGTGGTCATTCTCTTTGCCTAAAGGTAAGGGTAAAGAAGAAATTTACTTTTAGAACTTGAGCAAAACTTCAAATTCTTTTGTCTAAAACTGCCCCAAGGTCTCCCACATTGTGACTCCTGGATTTTTTTCATAGTGTTTCCTTTGGTTCTTTCATGTATTCATTGGGAAACATTTCAATAAAGTATATCAGAAAGATTCCCAAGTTGGAAAGTATGTTTTTATCCTGTTCCATGTACAAACTAGGAACCATAATCATCATCAGAAAGTCTTTACCAAGCATTGTATACTCAGATACAATTTTGCATATTACAGTTTGTCATATAAAATGAACATTACTACTTAGGATAAATGTATAGGGTAGCCAAACAATAGGATGAGGCCTTAAACTAAGATAGCTTATACAAACCAAATAGTGCTCCTGTCATAAAGAATCACAGTTAAGTGTATTGTTTAAAACATAACTATCCCCTGAGAAATACTGTGATGTCAGAGAATTATACTCATTTTGGCGTGCTAGACTTTAAGTCATTTGATCATGAGCCTAGATACAGTATCTTCACTGTACTCATCTGCCTTGCTTTCTGAGGCAGCCTCTGTACCACTGAACCCTGTTTTAGTCCACCAAACAGTGGCTTCCTTGCCACCAAGCATGGTCTAAAGACTAGAGAGAATTCAGACACTTTTGGATACTATAGGGCACTATATACTGTTGACAGGATTAGAAAAGTCATTTGTCTAAGTTATCAATTTTATTTAAGTGGCTGAGAAACATTTCCATATAGCTACAGGGATACTGACAATGAAAAAAAAAATGAAATTTCCAAACAGAACTCATGCTATTAATTTGCACAGTTAGGAAGATTCCATCCATAGATGATCCTAACACCTATTGTACAGAACAGGCTGTGGAATACAAGGACCATCCATCAGTCTGAGCAAAGAATGAAAACATATGCAGACTATGTCACTTATGGTTCATATAATTGGCTTTCGATGTCTGTCTCTTCTAGTTACTGATGGTCGTATCCATTGTACTGGAAAGAAACCCTGAGCTAGAATTTCAAGACAAAGTAGATCTTGACAAACTGGTGAAAGAAGCATTTCATGAATTTCAAAAAGATGAGAGTCGACTAAAGGAAGCTGAAAAACAAGTAAGTAGAGAAAATAGCTTTTTGTAGAATTTTTTTTCTCACTTCTTCAAAGTATCCCTAAATCCCTTATCATTTAACTTACAAAACAGATATACAGAGTACAAAAGAGGAGGAAGTCTGATTTATTTGAGGAATTAATGTTACTTTTTAGTCAATTCAGCTAAGAAGTTCTGACTAGAAAGATATCTAAGAAGAGATAAATTTCCTTTATGTAGTTAGCAGTTAAAATGTGTTTTACCAGAAAGAAGCCATGGATTCTAGAAGGTTATAAAATTAAATTCTGGATGGGAATGAGTAACAGGCTACACTGGTGCTGTGTACTACCTAATATAGCTCCTTCCAGGCTGTCTGTTTAATATTTTATTCTCGTCCATAAAAAGGTTCCCTAAGTAAATAAAAATTATCAGCAAAAAGGAGAATACTGAAAATGTCTGTCTTTGTTTTATATGCTGAGAAGATGCCTCAGGAAAATAAAAGAAAAACTCAAGAAGCTCATATTTTCCACAAGGAAATCTTCCTGTGAATTTATTTTTCCCTCTCAGCTGACACTGATTTTACCTTTACAAACAAAAACTCAGATGACTCACTTACTATTTTCCTTTGTAGGATGACATGACTTCCTTTTACAACACTCCCCCCCTGGGAAAAAGAGGAACATGCAGCTATTTGACAAAGGTCGTGATGAATCTGCTGCTGGAAGGAGAAGTCAAACCAAGCAATGATGACCCATGTCTGGTTAGCTAGTGAGGAAAGTGATAGAGACTCTGTTGAGACAGGTTTTTCAGCAGTGTGTTGTTTGTGTTGAAGCTTAATCGAGGCAGCCATTAATGAGTGGGCTGACCATGCTGGTGAAGTGGTCGCCACACCCTTGGTGGAATTATTTGACTTCTTGCATGCCATAACCAATCTAGTGATAAGAAATGCTTGTAATCAAGTGAAAGTAAGTTCTCATGATTATGCCAACTACAGTAATAATCTTTACTGAGCAGTAGTAATAGTTTCGGAGAAGGCAGTGGCAACCCACTCCAGTACTCTTGCCTGGAAAATCCCATGGACGGAGGAACCTGGTAGGCTGCAGTCAGTGGGGTCGCTAAGAGTCAGACGCGATTGAGCGACTTCATTTTCACTTTTCACTTTCATGCATTGGGGAAGGAAATGGCAACCCACTCCAGTGTTCTTGCCTGGAGAATCCCAGGGGTGGAGGAGCCTGTTGGGCTGCCATCTATGGGATCGCACAGAGTCGGGCACGACTGAAGGGACTTAGCAGCAGCAACAGCAGTAATAGTTTATTAATTGAAAGTTTACCACTGCATGTTTTCTGATTACATAACTCTTGAAAATGAGCCTTTGCTCATTTTGGATTAAATTCCCACCTTACTGCCAATTAAATGAATTTTTCAACTAATAATGCATACCGGGAATGAAAGTGTATTGAAAAAATGGTCAATTCTTTTTAAGTATCTTCTAGAACAAGATATTAATATGCATCATAAAAGCAAAATCAACCAACTGGTATTTTGATTCTCAAACTGCATTATTGGTAATATTTTAGAATAGAGCTATTGTACAATTTTTACCTTGTAAACATTATTATGGTTTTGTATTTGTGCTAACTATAGGGGTTGGACTAAAGTAATAAATCTATACCTTATCAAATATTTTCTTTGAGCCATTAGTAAAAATAAGTATGGACTGTTAATCTAGTTTGTACTCATAAAGACAAAATTAAAAATCATTAAATTTTATTTCTGAATTAATGAATATATCTGAATACCTTCTTTGTTCTCATTATTCACAATATTGAATTTGTTACTCCTGAATATTTTCATTTGATTGATTGGGAGATGAAAGAGAATCTATGGTACCTACCATTACACATACTTTGTTACCAAATTTACTTAAGCTAATGTTAATTAAAATATGAAGTAGATTAAACATTTAAATTTCATCAGTTTATTTCCTTACTGAATGTTACAGTGAAGCCCATTAATTTGAGCCCTGACCCCAAAGGGAGTCATTTTTATCACTAGTCTTATGGAAGTTTCACCTGAAAAGTCAAACTTGTCACAAAAAATGCAGCCCATTTATAAAGTCTTAAAAGGATCTAAGACAGAAAGGACAAGTAGCTTAAGTGACAAGTCAGGTTGATATCAAATAAGTGGATGCAGGAGCACATGAAAAAATCTGGAGTTGGGCACATTCCTCATAACTTTGAGTTATATGTGCTGGTTGGCAAAACTGAGAAAAATGAGGTAAAATCTTGCCTTATAGAACTTTTTTGTTTGAGAAATCAGGGAGAAAAATATTTTCAGAATCTGTTGTGTATTAAGTGATTCACATGAATTATAGTATCAAATTTGTATACTGATCATATGAAACAGAAATTGTTATACTAGTTTTACAGTTAAGAATACTAAGGTCCAAGGACTTCCATAGTGGTCCAGTGGTTAAGAATCCGCCTTGCAATGCAGAGGACAGGGGTTTGACCCTTGGCTGGGAAACTAAGATCCTGGTCACAACTACTTCTGCCACCGCTGAGCTTATGGGCCACAATTAGAGAGTCCGCGTGCCGTAGCAGAAGATGCAGCATGACGCAATGGAGAGTCTGTGTGCCCAACCAAGATCCCATGCAGCTAAATACATGAATATTAAAAATAAATTATACTGTCTGGATTATGTAATAATTTCCTCCACTTTTATGGTAAGAAAAGAATTGAGATTTGTGTCTACAGTACAGAATCTATGTACTTTTAACTAATGTTATAGAATCTATGTACATCTTATTAATCTGCCACAGACTCTGATTTTTCTTCTCTCTAATGGTGAAGAAAGCTGAGCGCCAAAGAATTCATGCTTTTGAACTGTGGTGTTGGAAAAGACTCTTGAGAGTCCCTTGGACTGCAGGAAGATCCAATCAGTCCATCCTAAAGGAGATCAGTCCTGGGTGTTCATTGGAAGGACTGATGGTGAAGCTGAAACTCCAATACTTTGGCCACCTCATGCAAGGAGGTGACTCATTGGAAAAGACCCTGATGCTGGGAAGGATTGAGGGTAGGAGGAGAAGGGGATGACAGGGGATGAGATGGCTGGATGGCATCACCGACTCAATGAACTTGGGTTTGGGTAGACTACAGAAGTTGGTAATGGACAGGGAGGCCTGGGGTGCTGCGGTTCATGGGGTCGCAAAGAGTTGGACATGACTGAGTGACTGAACTGAACTGAACTGAATGGGACTGTAGTGTTAGAATGCCACATTTCCAGGTAAAATCCACAAGGGAGAAGCCAGCAACAGTTGATTCAGACTATGGGAAATGACCCAGTTTAGGAGTTCTCCTGGGTTCTGCAAGAATTCTGGCTTTAGGCTAACTTTCCTGATTGCGGTGTCTCTGATTCCAAACCAACCACTGATTTCTGTCCAGAACCATCATCTTACTGGATTACAAACCACTTCTGCAAGCTGTAAATGCTGTAAGTGCTCATTGCTCAAAGAGAATTCCTCACTAGTCATTTGAATTTTTTTAGTTTGATTCAGAGAAATTGATGAAATAAAGAACATGAACCTGGCTCTGAAGAAAATTCCACTAGTAACATAATAGGAAATAAAAGTAGTATCATTGAAATAAGTGTTTTATCTCCAATGGTCAATAATTTAAAAGAGCTAGAACAACTTATATTTGGCAGTGTGGATGTATTTGAATACTACAGTCAGACTACAGTCACCCTCTGTGTCCACAGCAAATTAGTTCCAGGACCCTCATGGATCCCCAAATCCATGGATACTCAAGTTCCTTATATAAAATAGCATGACCTGCATACATCCTCCTATATACTTTAAATCATCTTTAAGTTATTTCCAATTCCTAATACAATGTAAATGCTGTGTAAATAGTTGCCAATATGCTGCAAATTCAAGTTTTGCTTTTTGGTACTCTGGAATTTTTTTTTCTGGCTTTTTTCAATCCATAGTTAGTTGAAACTGGATGTGGAACACAGTGAGCTAACCGTATATACATGCACACACATGTAAGAACTATATCACATTATAAAATTAACATGCATATAATATGCATATATTAAATATATATAGATTCCATTCTTTTTTATATGTGTATGTGTGTTGAGTTTATATTTATACATATGTACTTAATTTTTTCTTGAAAAACACATGTATATATAGATTTGCCCTTTTTTGTTTGCTCATTTACTATAGTGAAAATGCTTCAGGGAACTCCTTTGTGAGTTTTGCAGCTCTTTGAGGAAAGATCCAGTTAAAATGTCTGGAATGTGTGTTAAGAAAAAGAGATGACTTGACATTTTCTTGAGAAGAAAAAATAATTTCACCATATACAAAATGGCTTAGAGTAATATAGATGTTTTTCACTGTATTCTTTTCTTTTCTCCTTACCCCCACCCCCTTCCCATACAAATGCAGAAAACAGGTAACATGTGAGAATGGACATTCCTTAAAATATGACATATTTCAATGTAAGTTTTCTTGTAATATTATGGTTAAAGAGGAAAGTGACTTTAGTTGAAATTAATAATTTACTTAACATCCTGCTTTTAGATTTGTGCATCCATAAAATACTATATACTGCTTCTTTTTCTCTTTTTCTTTTTTTGGTTATTGTTGTTGCTCAGTAATGTATCGTATCTATTTATCTTTTTCTTTTTACCTTTTGACCCCTTTTACCCCACCCCCAGCCCCCACCTTTGGCAGCCATCAATCTGTTCTCTGTAGTTATGAGCTTGCTTTTTTTTTTCCCCCTGATTTCACATATAAGAGATCATACAGTATTTGTCTTTCTCTGTCTCTGACTGACTTCACTTAGCATAATGTTCTCGAGGTCCATCCATGTTGAAGCAAATGGCAAGAATTTTTTTCTTTTATGGGTGAATAATATGCAGTAGGGCTTCCCTTCATAGCTCAGCTAGTAAAGAATCTGCCTGCAGGGCCTGGGTTTGATTCCTGGGTCAGGAAGATTCCTTGGAGATGGAAGTGGCAACCCACTCCAGTAATCTTGTCTGGAGAATCCCATGAACAGAGGAGCCTGGCAGGCTACAGTCCATTGGGTCGCAAGAGTCAGACATGACTTAGCAACTAAACCACCACCAATATGCAGTAGAATATTACTGTATCTATTCATCCATCAATGAACACTGAGGATATTGCATATGCTGGCTACTGTACATAATGCTGCAATGAACATGAGAGTGCAGGTATCTTTTTGAGTTAGCATTTTCATTTTCCTTGGGTGAATACCCAGAAGTGGAATTGCTGAATTGTATGATGGTTCTCTAGTCAAAGCTATGGTTTTTCCAGTAGTCATGTGTGAATGTGAGAGTTGGACTATAAATAAAGCTGAGCACCAAAGAATTGACACTTTTGAACTGTGGTGTTGGAGAAGACTCTTGAGAGTCCCTTGGACTGCAAGGAGATCCAACTAGTCCATCCTAAAGGAAATCATTCCTGAAACTCCAGTACTTTGGCCACCTGATGCAAAGAACTGACTCGTTAGAAAAGACCCTGGTGCCGGTAAAGATTGAAGGCAGGAGGAGAAGAGGACCACAGAGGATGAGATGGTTGGATGGCATCACCAACTCGATGGACATGAGTTTGAGTAAACTCCGGAAGTTGGTGATGGACAGGGAGGCCTGGCATGCTGCAGTCCATGGGGTCACAAAGAGTCGGACACGACTGAGTGACTGAACTGAACTGAACGATGGTTCTAGTTTTAATTTTTTGAGGAACTTCCATACTATTTTCCATAGTGACTGCTGCACAAATTTATATTACCACCAACAGTGCATTAGGATCCACTTCACACTCTCAACTACAATTTTGAGAGTGTATACAAATTCAATATACATATACAATATGTTGTATACATCTTGTATACAAATTCAATATACATACACATATAAAGAGGAAGTATATTTAATACATGCATATTATATACATGCTAATTTTCCCCACTGAAATATTGTTATTGCTTTTTGTTTCAGTGAGTTCAGATTACTCCATGAAAATCTAATTAATCTTTAGTACTTCTTCAGGGTAAATAATAAAGCACCATTAGCTCCATTTTTTATGTTAAGGAAAAAGAGAATCAAATTTTTATTTCTTTTTCTTATAATAATCATTCTGACAAATGTGAGATTTCTTATGGTGGTTTTGATTTGCATTTTCCTGATGATTAGTGATGTTGAGCATCTTTTTATGTACCTATTGGCTATCTATATATCTTCTTTAGGAAAATGTCTATTCAGATCTGCTGCTCATTTTTTAGTTAGACTTTTTTTGTTTGTTTTTCTATTGAGTTGTATGAGTTCTTTATTTTGGATGTTAGTCCCTTATTAGACATATGATTTGCAAATATTTTCTCCCATTCAGTAGGTTATCTTTTCATTTTGTTGATGATCAAGAACATGTTAAGGAGAGGAATATGGCAAAGAACACTTGATATATGAAGAAAATTTATGAAACGATAACCAGCTAGTTTATAGAACAAGCATGATAAAAAAGCAACAACTTAAAGTTGAAACCCATGGAAAGAACTGGAGACTTAACACTTAATAGCTAGGGCAACTGGAAATAAAAAAACTTGAAATGTTCAATATTTGCTGAAATATAGGGGGCATGAACTATGTTGTATTTTTGAGAATTAAAAAATTTGATTAGCTGAACAAAGTTTCTGGAAACTGCCACTGTCTTAGCTGAAAGCAAACACCATTTGCAAATCCACATAGGAGTTTTAACTTCCTGCTTACATGTTACATATGCAGAATTCTGAAGTTTTCTACTACTAAAGGCATTCAGAATCTGTGACGTAAGTATAGACTTCATGTTTTGGCAAAATTCAAAATCTCTTGTTCTGAAAGATATATTTGGATCAATAAATTTTGATGTTCCCTCTACAGAAGCCATTGTTTGTTTTCTAATTAGAAAAGCAAAAAATAATAAGAATTAGAACACAGAACTCATGAATTTTAGAAGTCTCATTTGGCCTACAGAGCAAAATGTTTTAACAGCTGTACTAGAGACTGACTGAAAATATTAGCACATTTATCCAGGCATGACAAGATTTAAATCTAAAGCTTCCTCTATCACAATGGCAGATTTATTGTGTAAGTTTATTGTACAAGCAATGTCTATTGGAAACTCCTCACTGAATATCAAATTCAGCTACATTTTCAGAACATCATATTGAGAAACATGATGTTTTCCAGATTTCCTTCCATTTTATTTAAGTCTGAAAAGATCATATTTCAATTTTTAAAAGTCAGAGTGTGAAATCACCTTGATATCATCTCCAATATATGATAAGCTTGCAGTGCCTAGTGGATACCAAACAATATTTATAGAATACCTAAGTAAACTTTTTTTTTTTTAATTTTTTTTTATTATTGTTTTTGCCATACATTGTCATGATATCACCATGGGTTTACATATGCTTCCCCTCCGGGTCCCCCCTCCCTCCTCCCTCCCCCCCGGGAAATCTCGCTGCACCAGTCCCGTTACCAGAACTCTAAAGAATAGGATCAGGTAAAAGTACTTCATGAGCATGCATATTAAATAGATGGCATATAAAAGTAGGAGAGTCAACACAATGTGAAAACAGTTGTAACAGCACAAAGAGACCACATTAAAATCAAGAAGAGCCTGGACATATTGTAGTATGCAGCCAGATTCATAAACTACAATATGTCCAGGCTCTTCTTGATTTAAATGTGGTCTTTCTATGCTGTTACAACTGTTTTTGTTATAGTTAAACGCTCTGGGAAACAAACTCACTCAGAAGGACAGTGTGGATAGTGGAGTGCAGTTTATTACACCAGCGGGTCCAAGGCAGAATCTCCTCTTTAGCCAGGGACCCCAGCCGACTTTTGTGGAAACCTTCTATACCTTAAGTGTATGTGCTTGAGCCCACATCCCCAAATTCCTTAAACCTAGCCTGGAAAATGTTAAAGGGAGATACAGTCGGGTTACAGCCATGATTCATAATCAGAAGGGTCAGCTGGTTATACATTGTAGCCTAAACCAATGGGTGCCATAAAGATTACAAAGGTGATTGACTACATAGGAGATTACATTCTTTTTGGCATCAGGAAATCTTGGTACGGAATCTGGTGTTTATCAGTCCAGAAGGCCATTTCCACAGTAGGCAGTTATCCCCATGGCTATTAGGTACATAGTCCAAAGTTCACTGAAAGTGCAAGCAGGCATATATAGTCCAAAATTCACTGGGAATGTAAGATGGAGCTTCCTTCTTTTTCAAAATGGAATCAGTTTGGCCTGTTGCTTTCCTCCTTCATTCCCCCTTCTTGACTCTCAACTTTCAGTGTGAGCATCATTCATTGAGATGTACTGCATTTTAGGTTTCCAGGTATATATTTGGGTAAATGAAGTCATCCTCTATGATATAAAGTTAACAACACATTGGAGAATACAAGGTCCACATAACAGAATTAACAGAACAACTATAACAATGGTTAATATAGTTTTCCACCAATCACCCTTTACCTATGATAGAACAGAAGTCCGAAAAGGAAGATTATCATCAGACATAGCTTTTACTTGATCTTTCATGACATCTAGAGTGACTGATATATTGCCAAACAAATCAGGAATATATACACAACATTCAGCTTTGATTATAGCACAGGTCCCTCCTTGAGCAGCTGTTAGTATGTCTAAAGCCATTCTATTTTGAATTACCACTTTTCTCATTTGTGTTTGTTTAGTATTTAGTGCTTGAACAGCTCTCAGGCTGTCAGTTAGGGCTCTTTGGGTGAAATTAGTTACAGCTTCAACTCTAATCATTATGTCTGTAGTGCCCAATGAGGGAACAAATATAGCAGCCAAATAATCATACTAATGGAAAACTGATTGTGATCGTCTGGCCCTTAGGGAGGGTACATTTAAAGGCTCTTGTATTATTGACCTGATGTTTCCATGGGCAAAGGCCAGACCTAAAGTACACCTCCCTATCCATCCCGGGGGCAGCCAAGGCCATAAGTTAGTCCCACATAACCAATGGGTGCCATTAGGAGCCCTGATTCTGGGGTTGAATCTCCAGCCTGTCCCGGGCCATTGGGTGGATTGACTGAGATCATAAGTAACTTAATAGGTCTTATAGCACTGTTCTGTCCACAGAAAGCCCATTGATTTTAAATTCTTTTTATGTATCGTTCAGTTATTATATCCAATAGTGTGTACATCTTGTTCCCAGCAAATTTCAGTTACCCTAACAAGTTGTCCCTTTTCTGTAGTAACCCACATGTATTCATCCCATATCTAGTAAAACTGGTCAAAATATCAGTTAATATCTGATTGTTTGAACTTAATGGCTGTCACGTAATCTGATAAACATTTTCTGAGCTAAGAGTATGAATAAAATGTATCCCGTGGCCTTTCATCAGATCATCAGCCCTTTTATCGTACCAATGGGTACCAGCTGCTGTGATTACTTTCTATACTCAATTTTTGTTGTTTTGCCTGATACAAAAATCACATAAGCTGGGCATATCACTCCTCTGTAGAGGTGATATCCACCATGGGAGTCCGTCCATGACAGACACGGGCATGGCTCCACACAACCAGCAGCTAGATTTTTTTTTTAATTAGTTTTGCGATACAATGACATGTTATTGCCATGGGTTTACATATGCTCCCCCTCCAGAACCCCCCTCACCCCGAGAAATCTCGATGCACCAGCCCGGAGCATCAATCCTGGGCTGGCGATTGATTACACATATGATAATTAACATGTTTCAATGCCATTCTCCCATATCATCCCACCCTTGCCCTCATCCACAGAGTCCATGAGTCTGTTCTATACATCTGCGTTCCTTTTGCTGTCTTGCATGCTGGGTTCTCGTTACCATCTTTCTAAATTCCATATATATGTGTTAATATACTGTATTCTTGTTTTTGCTTCTGGCTTACTTCACTCTGGATAATGGGCTCCAGTTCCGTCCACCTGAGTAGAACTGATTCAAATGAATTTTTTTTTAATGCTGAGTAATATTCCATTGTGTATATGTACCACAGCTTTCTTATCCATTCGTCAGTTGATGGGCATCTAGGTTGCTTCCATGTCCTGGCTATTGTAAACAATGCAG